>VYWZ01001508.1:0-22289 GCA_008711595.1 Fusarium xyrophilum | reverse complement strand
GATATTGGAGTGATGGAGGGGCTTGATGGGGGGGGGGGTTGCGAAAGGGTTATGGAGAGAGTGTGTAGAAGGGCTGACGAGAAGAGTTGGTCGAGACTGATTTGGGTGAAGATCTCGGACTGAGGGATCTAGTCTAGCATTGCAGGGGAGAGTCAGATCCTCATATGAAGGATCTTCAATGCTCCAAAGGAGGTTGTTGCTTTTGAGAGCCGTCTAAACGAATGGACTTCTCAAGTGTGACTGTAGAGAAGGTTGGTAAGGAGGGGACAAGACTGAACAGAGAAACGAATCAACCAGTGGAAAGAGAGTGACAACATCCAAGAGCACGAAGAACTTGTAAATCATTCCTACACCAAGACTACCTAATAACTGAAAGAAACAGAAAAAAATATCTCCATCGGCGAACTTTGCAAGAATATACCAACAGCCTCATCGTTGTAGCGAAATCGTACGACGAGAAAACATCAAGAGCTGCACTTGCGGATGAGCCGAGGGTATCACAGCTGAACCGCAAGCTCTCCAGATCGGTCAGCATTGCCAAAAGGAGAAGATCCGACTGGTAAGTTAGATCACGATGTCTTTCCCAGTAAAACCTTCCGCTTGGGTAGGAAAGTGGGCAAAAGATGGAGTCTTCAACGGTCTGCCACATGGCGAATCCACCTCGCTTACAGAGTATAACCTTGGCCTTTCCCCCGGATTGCCCGGCCGTTGTATAGGCAGGTAAATTATCCACCTTCCGAAAGTACCGGGGAACGGCGGAATCATGGAGAGCGGATTGTTAACGGTTTCTTCTTCTTCTTTTTATTCTCTTCACTAGGTTTGGCTCGTGGTGAGGATCTGATATAGAGTACGTACGTCTTCGTTTGCTCGAACAATATCTACTCTTTTGTTGGTACACTGAATCCTTGAAGTTGAAATCTCAGTCAAATTACCTTTAAAAGAGAATAACTAGAGTAATCGAGTCTTGATTCTTTGCGGTTTACAATGACGCAGACCCCGTTCTTAATCATGATAATCGTCATGTCCTATTCCCTACACGCTGTTAGTGTAGACGGAACAATACCGCAAAGCGTCCATAGGAGCAGAGGTCTCTGACGTCTGTCTGTATCACCTGTCTCATCCCTCAGCCTCCCCGTTCTGTTCGAGGCCGCTGTCCCAGTTTCTAGTTCCTAACCTCGACTTGCACTGAAGCTACGATGGGGTTCTCAGTCAGGCTGTGGAATCATTGAAAACCTTCTCGTTGTGAGAACTTTAGTTGGGACTGTTGAGGAGATTGTTGCTGTTCGGCGTTGTTCTTTGCGGGTTGTTTGTTGTTCGGGATGGAGGCATATGAACCACTCTTGAGCCGCTTAACTTCAGTCTTGAAATAAGACGCACCACTTACCTCAGGAAAGGTTCTTCCGTTGCCCATCAGCTCACTTACGCAGTATATCTAATCTGTTTCTCCCTTTGTTCTCCACCCCAAGTCTTCATCATGAATTCCCTTGTATTGTCCTCAGGCACTGCAACCCCACTCACAAGCACTGCCCCAGTCATTGAAGTCATCTTCTCGACCGAGTGCTCCTGCAACTGAACAAGACATCCTATTCAGTCGTCCTCCATCTCCCACCCGCACAACTCCAGATGAGTACGACCTCGTCGTTGGTGGCCTTGGCTACATCGGCAGCCACACAACTTGGGAGCACCTCCTCTCTCAGCAATGCTTTTGTTCATGCTCTTGATACCCTCAACGACATGGCGGACCAACGCTTCAACATGAGTTGTTATCGTCCAGAGCTTCACTTCTACGAGGCGGATTTTCGAGACGATACTAAGATCCAGGAAATTCTATCTCTACTCCACACCTCCTGGATCACAAATCAAACTAGTTATTCACTTTGCTGCATACAAGTCTGCGTTGGAAAGCATTGAGCAGCCACTCAAATACTGCGACAACAACGTCGGTGGCCCCATCAGATTCTGCGACACATTATCAACCTTCAACATAAAGAACCTCATCTTCTCGTCGTCAGCTACTGCATACTGTATATGGTTCACTCGCAGATGCAGGTGGTCGGTCGGTCGAGGAGTCTTGTGCTCATACCACAACGGAGTGGCACGATGCCAGTGGCAAGGATCAAACAACTCTTCAGGGTGCACGGGTCTCACGAATCCATATGGGCGAACAAAATGGATCTACGAAGCTATCCTCTGACTTGGCTGTTGCGGATCCAGAGTGGACCATCACGGCCTTACGATATCTCAGCCCTAGCGGTTGTGACGAGTCTGGTCGGTTAGGAGAAGATCCCCGTGTCGCACCAACCAACTTGACACCCGCCCTCCTCAAAGTCATGCTTGGCGAGATCGACCACCTGCAAGTGTTTGGTACAGACTGGGACACTCGGGACGGAACAGCCATCCGAGACTTCATCCGCGTCTCTGATCTTGCCAGGTGTCATCTTGCCGCACTTGCGGTGAAAGAGGGCCAAGGCTTCCAGACTTTCAACATTGGCACCGGAACTGGCCAGACGGTGTACGAAGTTGTTGAAGCTAGGAAGACTGCCTCAGGGAGAGACATTCCCGTGCTGAAAGTGGAAACGCCGCCAAGGTGACGTGGGAGTCTGTGTCGCTGATCCCGGAAGGGCCCGTGGCTCAACTGGGATGGAAGCCCAGGAAGACTTTACTTGACAGCTGCCGGGACCCTGTGCAGATTTCTGGAGGCGAATGGGACCAAGATACAGCCGCAGTAGACAGACTAACGTTATAAGGGTATGGTTCGGGAAAGGGTACTTTTGTTGGGTCTTATAGATCGGGGACTTTTTTGTCTTTCGTCGTTTTATTCTTTCTTGCATGATTATGTCTCAGCTGGTCTGAGTAAAATAGGGCTCACTAGAGAGGCGGGTTAGTAAAGATAGAAGTGCCGAATCGGCGTTTTTGAAACATTTTGTCATTTCCAACCGTTTTTATGCAAGGGTTCCCGATTTCACGGATCTAACTTCGGTGATTTGATCACGGCCCCCA
This sequence comes from Fusarium xyrophilum, assembly GCA_008711595.1. Lineage (NCBI taxonomy): Eukaryota > Fungi > Ascomycota > Sordariomycetes > Hypocreales > Nectriaceae > Fusarium > Fusarium xyrophilum. The sequence continues at coordinate 19,289 of VYWZ01001508.1, read as the reverse complement.
CTCTTCAGCTGACACTGCATACACCAGTGCCCTTCTCGGTGTAGGTTCTGAACTTCTGATCGAGACTCTTGTCGTGGGTCCATGATTCTAGATACCTACCCACGGCTAGAGATCTGGTGTCCGGACCACTTGTCGGTCCGCCAGCTTTCAGGGATCCCAATAAGGTTTTATCATGCATGAGGACCTTTGTATATCTAAGCTCAGGGTCTGTCGGTAATCTCCAGCCGTATCTCACCATGTATGTGGAGCTCAGGGCGGGTTCAAGATCCATGAAAGCTGGGTTAGCCTGCGACACGTATGCAGTTTTGCCAAATCGGTGTTATTAGCAGGGGCAAAAAGGAATCTAGGTACCGGTTCATGGGATCTAAGGCCGTACGTGGGCCGCATCTCTGGGGAAGTGGCTTCTCTCGGCATCGGCCTGTCCGGCTTGACTGACACTATATCGTCGACTCGAAACCGCTGAGTAGGATTCAGCAAGCTTTGCAAGGAACATGACTATAAACTATAGGACTTATCGATTATAAAATATTATTCTTATAAGCAATTAGAAAGTCTGTGTTGTTCAACGCTGTATTAGAAGACCTTCTTGGTAGCCAGTTGAATATCTCAATGGCGAAGTTTTGAGAACGTGGCCGCTTCTGCCACCGACCATAAGTCCCTGTCATACTCTGCCATTATCTGATGCTGGATCTATATAAAGTTCCACCGAGCTCTGCCAAGATTTCCGTTTTTACATCCCGATCCGCCCAAGAAACTTCCAACGCATCTTTCATCATCTGTACAGCATCCTCTTCGGTCGAGCCACACAACTGCATGGCAAGCAGTAGATTATGCATAATCCACGCGCCCTCCATAAAGGGGAGGTCATCGCTAGATATGTAAATCTTGACACCTGCAGCAATCAACGTCCGCAGACGACGGCCAATTTCCTCAAGATTGAAGCGTCGCAGATAAGCCCAGGGACAGATTGTCACGCAGATGCCTTGGCTCGTGATAAGCTCTACAAGCTCTGGCTTGTCTGCTACGTTCAGGCCGTGGTCGATGCGATGTGTGAGAATTGCGTCAGAAGGTGAGATGAGCTGGTGGATGTTCTGACAAGTGTCTTCCTGACCTACGTCGCAATGCGCTGTGATTTTTGAAACCATCATTCTTAGCCTGTCGAAAGACTTCCTCGAATAGAATAGGAGGCCGTTTGTTTTCATTTGAATCGAGGCCAATACCGATAATCATGTCTCGATATGGGAGCGCTGCTTTATAGTGTTCCGATGCAGAGTCCGGAGATTGATCGCGAAGGAAGCACATGATCCAAGCAGCTTTGACCTAGCATTCAGCATTTTAGACTTGTACATCAACTTCGGTGCAAGAGTCTTACGCTCAGGGCCCTGGCCGCCTCATCTTGCGCATCACGAAGTCCTCTCATCATATCCTCCGAGGAAGAAACACCGCGGCTAGTATGTGCCTGCGGGTCAAAAAACACTTCACAATACCGCAGATTCATCTCCGAAGCACCGTGAGAATACGCCATCGCGACGTCATAAAAGTCCTGTCGCGTTCGGAGGACATCATGGCTAGAGTAGTAGGCTTCGAAAAACGTAGGTGGGATCGGAGACTGATCAAGATGTTCATATTGGTGACGCTGGGAAGATGAGATGATGGATGCGTAGGCTTTCTTCAAGTCACTAAGAGATTAGATGGCGGACTTGTTGTTTCCCATGCGCACTTGTAGTCCGTTTCTTTGGGCTAGTTTCCATCGAAGTTCTGGTGTGGTTATTCCATCGATGTGGATGTGCAGTTCAATATTTGGGATCTGTTGTGCATGTCTAATCTAGCTTATAAAATGATATGCTGTCTATTTGCCCTCTTAATTCGCTTCTCAGCTTCATGTAGATTTGGTCGACAAGATCTCTAAAGGTCGCACATCAAGAATGGCCGAGGTCAGCAACCCGTTCAGCTTCTTTAAGAACTGAAGGACATTTCGCGTGTTGATGCTCATTCGTGGTCACCCGGGCGGCTTCCACAACCTGAACAAAGTAGAGATTTATAAAAGGGATAGCAATGAATAAGCACCTGTTAGTAAGCACTACTTGCGTGAAACTTTCATCGCTCAAGTTCCCTACACAAGCCTCTATCTGGCCTTGTTACTCGCACTACGAATATAGGGCTCCAGCGGAAACACCTGAGCATCTGGAGTTACACCCTCATACAGTTCTGCCCACCTCCCGCGTAGTGGCTCCGGAATCTCCCAAGCATTTCCAGGGTCTCTTAACCAGAGACGAAGAAGATGGCGCCTTGCATCGTTAGCGCATGTTCAAGATCTGAAGTACTAGACTTACTGTTGCGTTGGCGAATCGGTGAATGCATCTCGAGCGTGAAATACCGCGAGGTTGTTGATGAATTGCATATCGCCTTTCGTAAAGTTTGTCGAAACGCTTAGTTTATCTCCCAAGAAGTGAAGAGCATCTAGTGCTTCGGCTTGAGCTTCGGTGATAGGTGGAATGTCGTGGCTTCTGGGTAGTGCACCAAATCCAACAAAGTATCGGCGAGCGTACTGTAAAGCAACTCTCTCAGGCAGTGTATCGGTTGCCTTTTGACGATAGAGAAGCGGTCGAGTCGTAAACTTCTTGTTCGGGTTCGCGAAGCTGAAATTGTCAGTCAACCGACCATTAAACACCATCAGAGTTCTCTTACTTCTCAACATCCCAGCTCTGCGACAAGGTATGAATTAAATCAGGTCTCGTCTTCGCAAGTTCATTATAAACCCTCCACGTACTCGCAATCCTGCTCGCACCGCCCTCCAGCGCAGTCTCTAGACAGAACAGCGACACGACATCACCAGAGTCAGTATGAAAGACCTGTCCATCAGTTGTATAAGCCGGACTTCCAATTGCACTCTTATCTTGACCGGCGCTGAGATCCTTGACGTGCGTGAGGACAACGTCGGCGGGTTTGCCGTTGAATTTGCTGTCTTGACGACCGCGCTGTGATGCGATGTGTGATGAGATGCCGACGTAGATTATGGCGTCTTCTTCGCGGGTGTAGTTATCTACATTGACGCCTCGGATGACGAAGAAGCCGTGGCCTTTGTGTAGCTCATCTGATAGCCTTCGCAATTCTGAGTGTAGCTTGGGTAGAGGGAATGTCTCTGCCGAGAGATGCCCCGGTGAAAGGCCAAGACCTGCTCGTGTTAGACGTGAGATATTTCCGTGATGAACCTGCGTACCTTTGAAATGCTGTAAAGCTTGATCAATCTCGCCCAGCTGGTCCTCAGACAATTTATAAGTCCAGTCATAAGTTTGGCCAACTGAATTGCCTTCCCAGACAAGATCGCCATTTAGTTGTTCTGGGAAGCCATCTGGGACCGAAGTCGGAAGATTCCCCTCTTTGAGTCGCTTGGCTGTTCTGGCTCGGTAGTTCTCGTAGTTGGGAGCGTAAGCAATATCTGGTTGACCAGGCCGGGGTGCCGCAGTGACAGTTGTTGTAAAAGACATGATATCGATAGACAGTAGTCGATAATGTAGGGAAAAGGTGTGAAGGACTCGCTATGATTGCTGGTAATAAGCAAATGGATAAGAGGGCATTATTAATACGAGGTATAGCAAGTGGTGGTGGGATCTGCATGATGAGGTGATGCGTAACGCTGATTGCACCATAGCACACAGAATACTCTCCAAATTCTTACGAAAATGGAGAAAAGCTCCGTATGCAACCGCATACAACAAGAGGCTCGACAAAAGGGCCATCAGGGAATCGATTAGAGCATAAAGCTGCAGGAACTCATTGCCTCCAATCATAGGAATGCATTCACTCTCGGAACTCCTCCAACTCAGCCCAAAGCCCATACATAGCGAGTCCACAACCAGAATTACCCCAAAACTAGACACACGACTGCCCCCAGAGACAAAACTTGTAATACCAACACGCACTACTGTCATTCAAGTCGCTCACTTGGCATACGATCGCCCAAGGCAGCACATAAAGCAGATTACTTGCAAGACTCTGATACAAATACCACCTTGGTCGGGTTGCAAGGAGGATCGTTGATCGTTGCAAGTCGAGTTGACATGGCGTAAAAGATATAACACAAGTCCAGGCTTTGCCACATGTAAGCCGTGACCTCTGCGACTTCATCTGAACCACTGATGTATGATGCAAAGGGCTTTGCTCCGAAGAGCGTGAGGAAGATGGCTATAGGGACTTCGAAAATGAGGGCGATAACTACCGATCTGAAAGCTGGGCGCACGATACCACGGAGGTCCTTGAATGATGCTTGAGGCTTTCGTGTACTGACATCCACGCGTCTTCTCCAATCGCCCCAGTTATGACCGATGAATTGCGACGCTGTTGCTTCCAAGGCCTGAACTGGGACAATGCATTATCAGACCCCAACGGATGGTGTTGAAGACGCCCCAAGTTGTAGCGTATACTGCCCCAAGAGCAACAACGGTGCTGACCAGCCAGAGATACAAGGCGTTTCTAACAGCTGACTCAGTGTCAGTGAAGAATATCAATCCAGGTGGGAGAAGGACTTTGAGCGCCTCTAAGCTCGGACGCAGCTTCTCTCGAGGATCATGCGGTGTGTGCTTCTTGAACGACCAAGTATTTGACCAAAGGAAGTAAACAAGTCCTGCAAAAGCCGCAACGAGATTGCAGACCAGCTGGATCGTGCCTTGCATGTTGACAGTGGGCGTCAAGGAACCGACGTGGAATTTCGAAATGAGCAGAAAGTCAAGGATGATGTTGACAGCAAACTTGACGGTGCTGATCGCCAGTGGAATATCAGGTTTGTCCAAAGCCCTCGTCGCTGTCGCCACTGCAGTTTCGAGCGTGCTGCTGAAAACGGTGAATAAAGCGATACGAACATAAGTCAAACTAACATCGCGAACTTCCTCCGGCACAAAGCTATTGGCAAAAGAGGACGCCGCAGCGCCAAATACAATACTCAATACCAACCCAATGACAGACTGGAACGCAATAACTTATAAGAGTGTGCGTCAATTGAAGACGCTTCCCCAGCGACCGCGAGGCCGTATCTCCAATGATAACCCACGCAGCTCTCGGCAATCGAAGCTTCATTCACTGCTTCAGACGCAGTGTTCATGTACGTATACGCATCGGTGAGGACCACCATTGACGAGTGGCTGTTTACGACCCATAGCTCGGATAACGTGCCGTATAGAGCGGGGAGGATGAATGATGCGAGGTTGAAGAGGAGGGAGCCGGTGTAGTGCGTGCGGTGGAGGGATGATGATGAGAAAGCGCCAGCGGAGGGGAGGCGGCGGATGCGGCGGGTGATGCTGCTGAGGATCTTCATCGTTTCTGAAGATGTCGGGTCATTTCTGGAGGGAGAAATGGTAGTATTTGTTGGTTGAGAAGAGTAGAAGAATGAGTGAGGGGGGAAGTTGTTGTGTGACCGAAAATGAGGGAGAAAATACGACGTAGCGAAGTGCGTGAACCGTTCTTCAGCTGTTCGGCCTCCCGCATGAAGAGCGCAATCGCTCCTAACTAGGATGAGAAAGCTATCTCACAGACTCAAATGACGGCAAGGAAGTCATTGGCCATTCTGAGATACAAGGCCCATGTGAAGTCAAATTGTCACAGGACGTCCGAGTCCTGCAACTCAAACTTCTACGAACTGACTGCGCCTGCTCCTTCAAAGGATCCGAGTTGCTGCTGGCCGGTGAGAGAAACGTCAAACGTTCCACTTAGGGGCCCTCAATTCATTGATGAAGGTAAAATACTCCTCGACCTTCACACTCCTCCATAGAGTAGCCCCAAACTAACGACACAATTGAAATCCTAAATCGCAAGAGCTCTCTGAGCCAGAGGAACAGATCGTCCTTCAGTTCATTCTGGATCTCGATTCAGCGAAATTCCAAGCTTCCCTGCCCTCCCAAGTCCAAGCAACCACATTTCCAGGTCGTCTCTCACCCCCTGTACGAGTTCCGCCTCTAGGATTCCATCTTGCCATACAAGTGACACCATCATATCTCCGCCCTCAACACTTGCAGCATTAACCGTGAGCGCAGAGCTGAAAACCGGCGCAAACTGGGCAAACAAGATACTCTCCAGTTCCCAGGGACCTGTGGACGCCGGGACGGCGATAGAACCTAGGTTACTTAACGTCCATAGCTCCCGCCTTGGCTTTCCGTATCTCGCCTGGACGATATCACGCCAGTCGCCAGTATAACGGAAAAGATACGAAAAGTCGTTATGGGGTATTGTGTCTGTCCTTCTCTTCATATCTTGTCGCAATTCGACCGCAAGCTCCCAGACGGCAGCATCCCCACCCTGTCGAATCTTGGCCAGGACGTCGGGCCCAAATTGGTGCGCGTGCGATGATGCGCACTTGGACATGTAAGTCTTGTTGAAGGGCAGCTTTTCGGAAATCCACGGTCGTAGGTTGACAGCTGTGAGGTTGACAAAGCCCTGCCGCTGGGCCGAGGGCACGCGTCTCGCCAGTGAGGTAGCGCAAAGCGCATTGAGAAGATTGGTGACTGTAGTCTTTTCTTCGCGACACCTCTTAACTATGGCTTGGGTGAGTACGGAGCTTAGCGAAATGTAGCGGATGTGTACGGCTCGAATATCAGGGTTGCACGGCTCGCCCGCCCACTTCTGAGATGTAGAAGGCTTGAGAATCGATGGCGCAAGCATATTCCAGAGTTCGGATAGTATCCAGAAGACATCCGCAGTGAAGCTGACGAGCTCTTCCTGTGGGGGAGGGTAGTCGCGGATATCGTCAGTCAAGTTTACGACAAGACTTTTGTCCACCATCAGCGCGACGGCGGGATCAGGATTGTTAAGAGCATCAATCAAGGATTTGTGGAACTTTGCAGTGCTTCCTCCGTCACAGATGGCGTGATGGACAGTGAGGCAAAGCCGGAGTCGGCAGACGTCCTTATTTGCCGAGTTGGGTTCATGCAAGACCCGAACGTGCCAGCCCGGACGCTTTGAAAGATCAGGCCATGGCTGCAACAACAGCCTTTCCAGGCTTCTAGCCATGGAATCGAGAGATGGTGCTTTCGCGTCTTCAACCTGTTCAGATAAGTCAACAGACGGCAAGGAAACGAATCGTGGTTGTTTTGAGTTTTCTCCAATAATGCCAACGCGCATTACCGGCTGCTTGAGCATGACTTGGGCTACGGCCGTACGTATCAAATGTAACGCAGAGCCTTCTTTGAATTTCGCCCTCAGAATGGCCAAGCTGGCTATGTTTGAGATTCGGAAGTAGATTCCGAGCGTATGGCTGGCTGTCCATACGGATTCTCTGTTTGAAGTCAGCTCGTAACAACACAGTATCGAACCTGTACCTACGATGCGCTGCAGCTTCTGATGATATTGAGGTGGCACCCATTATTCGGATTAGCCATGGCTGATCCTTGATGATGTGTCTATGCTCGTCGAAAGAGAAAGCAAAACAAGAAGGGGAAGAGGAGGTGACTGAAGTATCATTTGCTGTCTGATATGCTCCATGAGAAATTACAAGTCAGCTCTCCCACGCGTATCTGTCCACCCTCCTATTGTCAACGCGCTGTCCTACAGCCCGCTGTTACTTCCCCAACACTTCGTGCCTCTTTAACCAGTTAATGGCTCGCAGAGGTTTGTTGTCCACGGTTAGCATAGTCTCCCGGTGACGGCAATGTAACAACCAATCGGCTTGCATGTCTAATTCAACACCTCTGGCTACTCGGACACGTCCCATACCGTGCCGAGAACACTACGAAAGTTGAAGTGGCTTGCAATGCTTGCATACTCTTGCATCAAGCATCTGATACCCATCCTCGTACCTTGTTGAATGGACTGCAAGCTGACGCGTCCGGCCAGCTAAATTCGGCACTTCTGCCCATAAACTCCAGACCTCATTCGTGTCATGGTATACTGGCAGGCATGTTAGGTAGCAATGTATATCTATCAGTCCTGGTCCAAAATGCCAAATGCTCGACTGCATTCCATGACGGTCTAGCCCGGGGACGTGAAAGATGGAGTCATGTAAAGCCAGCACGAGGCCTAGATAGCGGCTCGCTAATAGCCTGAAACCTTACAGGAAACCTTATAATTAGCGGCGGTACGGCATGTCCGTGATGTGCCAAGTGCTACGGTATTAATGAAGTACACGTGTAGAGGTGGGGGAGGTGATGATAGGCGGTGACTGTTAAGCTCAATGTGAGTTCGAACCTACAGCAAAGGCTTTTGGATACGACAAGAGAAAAGAGAAAAGAGAGAACAGTAACCGGATCCGCTGAGGCTTTCTCGACTCGGCAGTTGGAAGATTGCGAATCTAGACGCTATGCCAATACCCGGTATATCAAACCGCCAGCAAGCCCAGGGTGCAAAAGACTACAAAGGAGTAAGATATGCTTGAATAGGTGTTGATTGACCTGCGCTATCTTCTGTGTACGTTGCATCACCAAGCTTTCTATGTCGGTAGTTCTGGCGGACAAATCAAGGAAAATTGGAGGGGTCAGGGACGTCGGTTAAATGGTAAGACTCGACGGCTTTCGGAAACTGACTGGCCAACAGGGCTCGATATAGATGAATGCGGATCTGCCGGGATGATATCGATGACCTGTAGCAGCTATCATAATTCTCGGCATCTGCAGCAGACCTATTTGTTTCGCACGCTCAATATAGAGTTTGAATCGATTTGCTCTCGTTATCCAGCTTCGTTATCCCGCCCTCAATTTCGAACCAGGGACTTCCCCTCACCTAGACATTAAAGTTGTGTGCCTCTTATCACATGCCTTGCATGGCGACCGATTTGTGTGACGAATTCTTGAGCCTGCTTCAGAGGTATGTTGGAGCCTGTGGGGACAATTTGGAGGGAGTGTACTTCAAATCACAGTGAATAGACATTTCGCAATAATGAAACGATGCTGGATTGGCCTTTGTGTAAACAGTGGACTGGAGCAGGTGGTCCGGAGAGGACAGTCAGAGTCTACTGCTGAATATCAACTTTCGGCGCTAGAGCAGCTATCAAGCACCAATTCGTGTGGAGGAGAACATCTTTAAATTATTACGCTCGGTAAAGACTAAATCAAACAACCCCATCTTTGAAGAGTCCATTCAGAGCTGTACTGACAAATGAGTAAGGTCAATGCCGTGACACGACTGTCTACATAGAACCGACACCGCTCATCGTAACCGTTGATGTCAACACCACTACTACTCGGGAAGTCGTACCCATCACCAATATCACATCCGTTACTACGTCGTGGGTACCACATAAGAAGATCTCCCAATGTATCATCAAGAGGACAAGCATTGGCCTGGCTCCCGGGCCCGGTTACGGCTCTGCTTCGCCTCCTCCCAGCGCGCCATCTCAACAGCCTCCGCCAGCTGCTGCTCGGCAGGTAGCTACAATTCTGGCCAGCCTGCTGCAAGTATTCCTGCTGCTGGAGCGTATGCAGCTCAAGGTAGTGGAAGCCAAAGGTATGCTCATATTGATGAGTACTTCGGCCAATGTCCCAGGGACTTTGCCGACGGCTGGCTAACAGTAGATCATCTAGTTCCGTACCATCTTCTTCCCAGCAGTCGTCCTCCACCACCACTGAAAGCGTGTTCGGGAGCATGTATGGAACGGCCTTTTGAAGCGCTTCTCGAGCCTCAGGAGCTTCAGCCACCTCAAGTGTCTCAGAGGCTTCACGTGCCTCGGATGCCTCTGATGCGTCGGGTGCTTCCTCGTTCACTTCGTCGTCGACCTCGCGAAGCACTCGGTGATTCAAGATTAGTGATCAAGCTTCATGCTGATGGACACAGTTTTGTAGATACCTGGAAATATTAGTCAGTAGCTTAGGTTGGATATTGTGAAGCACAAGATGGAGCAGTTTATATTCTCACGTGCTGTACCCTTGTCTGTAATTAAGAAGTGTCGTTTAATCTTGACCTTATCTATTCCTGTTCAGATATGGGTCAATCTTAGTATCGTAACAGTGCTATGCACAAATATCATTGTCTTGCCTCTCAACCTAAAGGCTTTCGTCATAACACCTATACAATCGATTGCTGCCTATTGGGTTAGGCTAAGGCTGCCAACACAGATGATGAGCTCACGAAAGTAATTCTATCGTTAGGAATTAGGGGTCTGTTCACCATGCACTACGTGTACTCTCTTTAGTTATATTTTGCGTCAAGTCAAAGGAAAAAGGGAATGGTGCTAGGATATTATCGTTCTTCCGAGAGATATTCCGCGGATCGGTCTCAAAATGCACTGGCCAAGTTATCGTACATGCCTTAGCCAAGCTTCCCGCGGGAAGTCTGCCTGCCGGGTCCCGTCTGTCTTATCTTACCTCGCATTCACCCTACTCGGCCGAGCGGGAATTTCTGATGACAGCTGCTTTGAAAGCAAAGCCCTTCTATACAACGACACCGTTGATATAGTCTACGGAAAGGGTTACTCCAGTGCGATATACCTGTTAACTGTCGGCAAGAGCATTAGGGATTTATTATGAGGGTTATTAAATAGCATATGCCGAAAGTGAAACTGGTCAACCTGGGAAGCTTCGCATGAGATTAATGAGGAACAGGAGGCCCAAGCAAGAGATGGAATATTCTGTGGCATTAAGATCAAGGCCAGTCCAGACTCCCGTCCGTGTCAGGCCTCTTGATGGTAAACTCCGCTGGCTGAGTTACGTTGATCATGATCGGCTCCTTGTTCATCTTGTCACCAGTCCGCTCAGCCAACGGCTTGCGAAGGAGTTCTTCCATACTCCCTTCAAACCATTCCTTTATAGCAGATTCTTTATCAATACAGATTCTGCAAGTCTTGCCGTTCTCGAGATTATCCGCCCTCCACCATTTCCAAACCTTGGGTTGCGCTTCGCTAGCCTTCCTGTAATCTTTGGCTGTACTGCCCGGCGGGAGGTGGATGCGTCCTACTCCACTCTCCACGCGTGATATAGAAGCTTCCGTAGTGTGTTTCTGTCCAGGATGTAGCGTCAGGAAACACCCTTCATTGTCCTTTCGTAAAACCCCTTCGTGGCCGGGCCCACAGATGAAGATTCTGTTTCGACCAGCCTCGCTGCCGGTCTTGGTGTCAGTGAAGGTAAGGCCACCTCTGTTCATGGGTGATCCGAAGAGACTGAGACCTTGATTTGGGAACGTGGTTGGGTGATTTTGGTGAAGGAAAAGGTCAATGGTGATGATGTGGTTATGGTCAGATTCCAGGTCAAAGACAGAGGACGAAGCGGAAATCTGTGCTTCGATAAAAGGCATGGTGAATAATCCCCTATGGATGAAGAAGAACTTTGATTCCAAGAGATTGTAGCATTAAATGAATCTCTGTATTCGAAAGTGATGACACATGTTGACTTATCTAGGTCGGTGACGCGACCACTCAGGCAGCACTTCGGAGATTGGCGAATGCTTACGACGCTATCTATAAGCTGAGATAATTAATAGTTTGCTATGACAATTAAAGTTATAGCTATTCATTTGAACTCAGTTAGCACCACTTGAGAAATGCTTCAGCCTGAATGAGTGGTCAACAGCACTGGCGGCATTGTTTTGCATTCATCACATCCGCCTGAGATCAATGCGTAACAGTTACGGGGTAAAGCCAAAGTCATCATCTCAGTTTCTAACTTAGACGCCAGCACGCCTGCCAAAGAGAAACATAGCTTGATAACCATCAGACACGCCCTGCTGCTGATGAAAAACAATCATACCATCACCCCGCACTTATCGTCTAATGTCTAACACTCTTGTGCAGCATTCACACGCTGTCTCCAATGGGTCGATAATAAGACAACCACCGTCCCCTCAATCTAGCGCCAGCCGATTGGACGGGTAAATACATCCAGCCTTAGCCGGATATCACCAGCATGCGTCTGTCTGTCCACAAGGTGCGAGAACATAAGTATCAACTCAGCTGCCGATGCCAACGGCCATCTCGAAGAGGTCAGGCCTGCACAGAACAAATCACAGACCGCCACAATGTCGCCCTCCAACCCCATCATCCCTGGCTTCTCGCCCGATCCGTCCATCGTCAAGGTTGGCGAGTGGTACTTTCTCGTCAACTCCACTTTTCACATGTTTCCTGGCATTCCCGTTTACGCCTCCAAGGATCTTGTGTCGTGGAAGCATATTGGTAGGTGGCCCATGTCTTGTTGTGAGTATCGCTGCTGACGAATGTAGGAAATGTTATCAGTAGACCCGGACAGGTTGTTTTGAAGCAATCGGATACTGAAGTCAACCGTATGCCTGACGTTGGAGAAGTAATGCTCGCGACTGGCGGCCTTTTTGCTCCCACAATTCGGTTCAATAATGGAGCTTTCTACGTTGTTTGCACGAATGTCGTGAGAGCGACGGAGAATACTCGGCATGCACTGCACAACTTTGTTGCCACGACTCAGGATATCTGGTCAGGTCACTGGAACGACTTGATCTGGTACGACTTTGACGGCATTGATCCCAGCATCTTGTTTGACGATGATGGGAAAACGTATATCCAAGGCTCCAAGTCGCCTGGCCCGTACACTAGAATCGCTCAATTCGAGATTGATATCGCGACGGGCAAGAAGTTGTCCGAGGAAAAGATCGTTTGGCAAGGTACAGGCGGCATTTACCCTGAAGGACCGCATACCTACAAGCGAAACGGCTGGTACTGCCTTGTGATATCTGAGGGAGGAACCCACCAAGACCATATGATCACCATGGCCAGATCCCGCGACGTCTGGGGTCCTTACGAGCCATGTCCCGAGAACCCGATCTTAGTCCCGGCGAGCAAAGACATGTACATTCGTCACACGGGCCACTGCGACGTGTTTGAAGACGACAACGGTCAGTGGTGGGGAGTTCTACTCGGAGTCCGCAGAGATGAAGGCGGAAGATACAACATGGGACGAGAGTCGCATCTCACACCCGCAAGATGGACCGACGATTGGCTCCGCATTGAATCCGTCGAGGCTGAAATCAGCACATCCCGGCTCGCCAGTGCAACGGCAGAGCAGGGATTGACAGCAGTGCAGGGCGTGGATTTCCTGTACATCCGAGATCCAGTCTTGCAGAACTACAAGATTGACAGCACGATCAGTGTAGCATCGTCGTCCGTCGATCTGTCGCATCCCCAGGAATCACCCAGTTTTGTGGGTAAGCGGCAGCGTCTGCACGCAGGTCGAAGCAGCGCAACATTCAAGATCAACGCATCCTCAAAGGTCAAGACTGGGTTGGCAGTTTACAAAGATGAGCACCGATACCTGCGGGTCTTTTACGACACCGCTGAAAGAGTGGTCGTTTATGAATTCGTCAACAACGCCAAGGATCTTGAGAGGACGGAACAGCGCGCGCTGGACAGGGATGTTGACACCATCCAATTCCGCTTTGAGTACACTGAGCAGGAATATCGGGTATTCTACACAGCCGGTACAGACTGGGAGGGTATCGCGACGCTTGATACGCTTGATATGACTGGGCCAGACTTTGTAGGTCCCGTTATCGGCGTGTTTGCCTTGGCGCACGAGAGTGTCACGGTTGAAGTCGTCGATCTGCAGGTAGAGTAGATAACAACTTCCAACGCCAAGTAAATCAAGATTGAACTCGGTTCGGCTACGCTTTGTATATCCGGCTCCAGCCTATTGGTGTGATCGCGACTCTAAGACACACGACTGTTGGTCCTTGATTAAGCTCTCAGGCCAACATTCAACCGCCCAAGCCCAACAGGCTAAGTTAATTGACCACTACGCCCGCGCGTGTCTATCACAATAATTAACCGTTTTTCGCCAATTGGACATGTAAATTCCCCACGGGGGATGATTTTCGTTCCTCGCAGCTCGGGTAAAGACATGCGGGGAAAGAAGCTTCGATTTGGGGTAGGCCGAGCCAATCGCTGAGCGTGGAGGATCCCTGGAACAGTCTATTGGTTCCAAGCTCTCAGATCGTCTGGCTAAGTAGTGTCCTCTGAGTCAGTGATATAAAGTCAGTGCATCTCCCCAGTGTTGATCCGTTCTCAGATCTTCACCGACTGATACTGAGGAACTCTACAGGCATCATGGGTCTTCTCGCTCCTCCTCAGCGGACCCAAAAGGTCATTCCTGATAAGCCAGCCAAAGGGCATTTCTTCTTTGCTGGCAAGGAATTTGCTCGTGTGCCTTGGTGGGAGAGGTCTAACATGCGCGTTTTGTACTTTTACATTGTTATTCTCATTCTTACCAACACCGCCAACGGTTTCGATGGCAAGCTTCACTGCACCGTGACTTCACTTAGAAAGGTTGCTAACATGATCAGGGTCCATGATGAACGGTCTCCAGACCCTTTCCTACTGGCAAGAGTACTTCAACCATCCACGTGGTTCTATCCTCGGTCTGTTCAATGCCTCTATGAGTCTCGGATCCCTCATCGGACTCTTTGTTGTGCCTTACCTGGTTGACTGGACTGGCCGTAAGGTTGGTGTCCAGATCGGCTGCATTCTCATGTTGCTTGCTGTTGGTCTTCAGGCTGGAGCTCAGAACTTTGGCATGTTTGTAGCGGCGCGTATCATTCTAGGTTTCGGAGATTGTATAGTTCTTGGCTCTGCGCCTCTTCTCATCGCCGAGATTGCGCACCCCCAGCATCGTGCTATTCTTGTGACGCTGAGTGGTGCTTCCTATCATTCTGGCGCCTTCATTTCCAGTTGGGTCACCTACGGTACCCTTCAGATCAAGGTATGTCACTGTCGCACGGCGAAGAAGAATGTGTTTGAATACTGACATTTATTCAGAGCAACTGGTCGTGGAGACTTCCCAGCCTTCTCCAGTCCATCTGCAGTGTCATGATTCTCCTCGGAATCTTCTGGATGCCCGAGAGTCCCCGTTGGCTCCTTAGCAAGGATAAGCACGACGAAGCCCTCAAGGTCCTCGCCCGCTACCACGCAGAAGATGACCCCGAGGATGAATTCGTCCAGCTTGAGTTCAGTGAGATCAAGGCCGCTATCGCACTTGACAAAGAGGTTGGGCAGACAGCTTGGGTCGACTTCCTCAAGACTCCTGGCAACCGAAAGAGAATCGGCCTCATCACTGCCCTGGGCTTCTTCAGCCAGTGGAGCGGCAATGGTCTGATCTCTTACTACCTCAAGGATATCATGGATGCTGTCGGTATCACCAAGGCGGAGACTCAGCTTGGTATCAATGCGGGTATGAAGACGCAGGGTTTGATCACCAACACGGCTTTTGCGTTCTTCATTGATATCTTCGGTCGTCGACCTATCTATCTTACATCGACCATCGGAACTTGTGTCATTTTCACTTTCTGGACCGTTGTTTCGGCGCGATATAACATCGATCCCAACAAGGCACTTGGCTACGCCTTTGTGGCTCTGACCTTTATTTATAGCCTTTTCTACGACATCAAGTGAGTGACCTCTCTCTAACGTACCCCGCCTTCAGAGCTGAAAGTGTGAAGGTCTGGTCTCATGGCCAACTACACCACCGAGATTCTGCCCTACGGTCTTCGTGCCAAGGGTTTCACATGGCTCAACTTCTGTGTCACCGCCGCGCTCTTCTTCAACCAGTACATCAACGGCATTGCTCTTGAGGCCATGGGCTGGAAGTACTATACCATCTACTGCGTGTTCCTCGGCTTGGAGGTCTATGTCATTTACTTCTTTCTCATCGAGACCCGCTATACGCCTATGGAAGAAATCGCCAAGTATTTCGATGGCGATGCGGTTGATGTTGGTGAGGTCGCTAGGGCTGATGTGAAGGAGAGAGGTGTCATGATGACCGAGGTGGGTTCCAAGGGACCTCGTACCACTGAGATTGAGACTCGTCAGTGGATGGGATAGTATGGTCAATATGGGACTGATGACAGGACAAAGGATGGAGGAGGGCAACATATCAGGAGCATGCCCGAGAAAGTATGGATGTTGTTAGTCCTTTTAGCAGCAATCCACTTCTCAATGCGAGACTCATACAGCTCCCGACTCAGAACAGTGACAGTCAACCGAGAGGCTAGTGATCAGATATGGTTCATATTATCGGGCTGAGAGATACCTCCAGCGTCCATCCCAGCAGAATATATATACAAGAAACTTTTTTTTCATATGAACCATAAAAGGCCAGCTTGGCACTATCAACACACACAAGAGATGAAACAGCCTCAGAGCCTCAGAGCCTCTAGCCCCGCCCCCAGCGCTCCATCATGCTACTCAACCGCCTTAAAAGTTGGACTTGGCCTTGGTGACGACACCAGACTTGAGGGCAACGTTCTCGACAACGACCTTCTTGTTGTTGATGCTGGTGACGCGGACCCAGGCAGTGTCGTTGGGCAGCGTACCCTTGAGGATCCACATGTTGGGGTCGTGGAGCTGGGCGGCCTTCCAGGTCCTGCCGTTGTCGCTGCTGACCTCGACGGCCTTGACGCGGTGGGTGATGTTCTCGATGGTAGCGGCGAACCAGTAATTGGAGGCGCCACCGTGCATGTGGACCTGGAGAGGTGTCGTGAGAGGGCAGGCAATCCACTTCCACTTGATGCCGTTGACGCCGCCGGCGGTCATGCCGTTGGTGAGTTTGGACCAGGTGGCGGGGGTCATGTCGAGATGGTTCTTGTCGCCGCCAGTCTTGTTGGTGACCTGTGCCAGTCTGGTTAGATACCCACATATTCATGTCACTGCGTGGACATTCACGAACCATGATCTTGAGGGACTTGCCCTTGTAGGAAACCTGGATGCAACCACCGCAGTTGGCGCCGTCCTGCCAGATGTCCTCAGAGACACAGGTAGATCCGTCAATGCCAGCGGGCAGGTCGTAGCCGACAAAGCTGCAAGCACCCTTCTGCCAGCAGTTCTCCTCAGTGCAGCCATCGCTGTCTCCGTATCGAGTGCCGAGACCAGTGAAGGTAGGGTTCCTTGAAGTAGCAGCGGCATTGGCAACCGTCGAGGCTGCGGCCAAGAGGGTGACGAAGTAAGTAGAAAAGCTTCCGAACATGTTTGCGTTGGGTGTTGGCTGTAGAAATGAAGGCAATGTAATCATTTGCTGAAATGAATGAATGAAGAAATAAAAGCTTGGAAGAAAGAATGTGCTGATGAGATTGGATGTCGTTGGTGGTCGGAGCAGGTCTAGTCTTATATACCACCACCCCAACATTCCAGAACACCACCAAGTAATTTCCTTGCTGATGAGCTGACTAGGTTTTTACTAAGTGCATCGATCCCTAGCTGTTTCCAACGCCGAACCCCTGCATTTCCCGACTGCCATATCTCCAGAATCGGTCTGGACTCACAGGCGCAAGAGCGGGTGGAATCGAAAGGCACAGCCGTGATGATTTCATTCAACGATCCGTCTAATATCAAGATCGTGTTATTGATGCCGGTTTACCGTGATAGTTTGCGCTGCTGTGTTTCAGAGTTGACAATTTTGGCGGGACGCCAATCAAACTAAGCAAGGGCATCCCTGTCAGGCCTCGATAGCCGGCTTCTGCGGAGGGAAGGCCGGTGCCGGATCATTAATGGTGGTCTTCCACGGAGTAGAAAAGGTGTTTTTATTGGAGTCCAAGGCGATTGTGGATGGTTTAACGTTTTATTACGATACGGGATATAGCTTAGTGCGGATCTAAGCGAGAGGTTGAACGAGGCTGAACGAGATGGTAAGGTAAGGAAACCAAATCCAAGCCACAGCTTGACTCTAATTGAATGCCGAGTTCCATGGCATAACTCTACCCTGAGACTTAGCGTCTGGATGCACTGATTGGGTCTTGGAAATGGTTACATCGATCCGGTCTGGCAGACTAACAATACTTTATCTAAGTGAGACAATTCGGTGGATCCAAGCTCCTCTGTCTGCCTTGGATAATACACAAAACTGACTCTGCAGTGTATCATTATATCCACGATCACTACAACGCAAAAACCGTTGAGATTCCAGCATCCGACAGCATGGCAGAAGTGGATCTGGCTGAAACCACGGCTTGGTAAACAAATTGCCGGGCGCTTGAGATCAATTTGCGACAAGTTTCGGCATTTGATTGAACAGCTGGGATGGTTTTGGGGGCTGCTGCAGTGATGCGGATATCACTGCTGACTCTCACGTCATGACACTGCGGCTGGTGACAAGACGATATATTCAGCAAAAAGGGGACATAATGACAAAGCGTTGAATTAGTATTGTTTGATATCTATCGGGGGACTGCGGCGTACAGATGGAAGCTCGGGAGTTTTTGGCAGCTACACGATGCCAGAGTCAATGACAAACTACGGATATGAACTTCAGCCCGTTTCGTTACAGGCTACCCGGATTGACCTGGTCAAAGTTTCTGCCGGCAATGTGCAGGTTTCGCAATCGCCAAGCACGGATGATGTGCCGGTGTCTTGGTACAATAAACAAATCGGAAACCTACTGCAAGTTAGAAAACGATTCGTGTGAAAGCAGCCTTGATTGATAGACCTACTGAATCATGAGAGTCGGAGCAATTTTGAAGTATCAAGCAGAAATGACAGGCTATCTTGAAGAACGCTCCCGGTACTCCGTAGGGGGCACGACTCGTCAGCAATGCCGCCTACTAAAGATTATCAGCTTCTAAATGACTTGTCCTACACCTGAAACTTGAAACCCCCTGGCAAGCTTGGATGACATCCAGTAGCGGGCGCCAAGATGCGAAACGTGGGGTTTTTCTCCCAACTGCCCCCTGCAGGTTTGAGATAGTGTCAGCACCAAGTCCCCCAGGGGCACTCATACCCGCACAACCGGTGGTGCGGATAAGGCCATGTAAGCTTCTTCGGTCAAATCCGCACAACCGGGAGACCATCAATCAATTCATTTTTGATTTTATAGCCTTAACCTAGTAATAACTAATAAATAGGACCTAGGTATTCTAATAATAGCTATAAAAGTATTAACTATAAAGTCTCTAGCTAAACTAAAATCTTAATAAACTTAATTAATAAGGTTAACGTGCATGATAAGTGGGTGACCCAGACAAGTAGGTGACCCAAAAATCCCTCAACCTATATCATTACAATTTAATCAGTTATCTCACAACAACTCAATATGCCACAATCTTCTAATGAGGCTAATATTATTCTTGCCCTTCAGGCCCTTCAAAATAACCCAAGTTTAAGTACCCGACAGGCAGCAACTATATATAAGGTTAACCACTATACCTTATAATACTGTTAGCATGGTACTCAATTAATACGCAATTCTATTCCGAAATCGCGGAAACTATCTGATCAAGAAGAGCAGATTATAGTATAATTCATTCTAGACCTAGATTTCTGAGGGTTTCCCTCGCGACTATTATATATAGAAGAAATAGCTAATTCTCTACTTGCTAACCGCGACGCGCCACCTATTAGCAAGCGCTGGGCTTATAACTTCATATAATAA
>VYWZ01001489.1:0-14077 GCA_008711595.1 Fusarium xyrophilum | reverse complement strand
GGGCTACCCTATCTTTTGACAGATACGACCATGCCTCAGAGCCCTGACAGCACGACGGAGACCCCAGCAGATGGTCTGGTCTGTCACACCTTCATGTTGCGTCGTCTCGTGGAGCACCCTCGCCACGTGGACGTAATACCTATCAGATACTCTCCAGAGCGTTTCAACGACATGCCGGAACCCAGCGAGCTGGAAGGCGTGGGCAAGATGGACTCCCTCGTCGGCGAATCCGTCGGACTCGTTGGCACCCGTCGAATAAGCGGAGAGGTAGGCAAAGAAGGGAGGATTATCTTGCAGCCTGTGATCACGAAGTGTGCCCGCCGTCAGTGGGCTCGTCTCCCAGTCCTCGAGGAGCAAGCAGATTCGCGATGGGTCCGCCGGATCAGACTGTCCATGGCCAGCAAAGTGAAATATCTTGCATGTCTTGAGACCATCGAGGACCTCGTCTCTGCGCAGCGGGGGCATGGTGGGTTCTAACCCGAGTGAGGGGCAGAGTGCTGCCAGCATATCTACCTCATCAACGGCAAATAGGATAAGTCCACCCGCGGATAGGTTAGGTGCTTCGTGCATGGCAACCAGGAGGACTGAGTCCGGCTCAGCAGTGTCATGACAAGGCCTTGATGGATGAAGCGCACGTCGACATGACTCTATCCATGACTGTATTGGTGGATGATGACGCTGCACTATGGTATCCTGCTGCGTGAAGAGGAAGCCGGCTGAGATACCTCGTGGGAATCCACCACACACGAGGCCGGTTATCATCAGAAGGCGGATTCTTCAAGCCAAGAGCGTCTAGGCATGGACGGCAGATAACATCCCAGAGCCATTCCACCAGTGATTCCATGTTGAAAGAGCCTACTGGACCTTGTGAGCGCAGGCCCTGAGCCCGCTTCTGGGCCTCTTCCGACGTGAGATCAGGAAGTTCTACCACTGAAATGTGATCGAGTTGGACAAGAAATGCATCACAGCGATACGAACTTGGATTCACAACGACGATGGGGCCCAAACTCGCAGCAGCCATCATCTCATCTGCTGTTGGCGGAAGAAAAAGGCTCCCAAAGCCCGGCTAAGCACGAATCTCTGCAATGAGTTCTGTGAATCTCTGGTCTGCCTCGCGACGCCGTTTCGCTTGTGATTCCAGGAAACTCGCGCGATTGCTTGGTACTGAAGGAGACGGGCTGTCCGCCGACCAATCGAGCTCGTCCCGCAGGGATACAAACTCATCTGCCAAACCAGCATGCCTCCGCTTCAGGTCCGAAATATCACCTCGCATGTCCATCAGTAGATTGGTGATGATGTCGCGGCCCAGCTCAAGCAGTTTCAGGGCGTGGTAGGCATCCCTGCCTGCGTTCAAGGCGACGGCCGCTGCTGTGGAAGCGAGGCCTACAAAGTTTTCGAGCATGTGCTCCTTGTCGTTATGCGATGATGCGCGCGGACTGACGGCTAGAAGCAGCTCCGCGGCCTTTTCGAGCAGCTGGCTTGACTCTTCCCAGTTCGACTGCAAGGCGTAGGTGTCAGCGGCGCTCAGCGCCAGACGGATACGGATAGAAGTTGGCGTGCCTGGGCAATCCCAACCCTCCTTGAAGCATGAGAGGGAGAGGGTAAGATCGTCCAGCGAACCGCTTCGTTCATATCGTTTGTCGAGATAGCACCCGAGACTATTGAGATAACTGGCTCGGTCCATGTGCTCCAGAGGAGTTACCTCTACTGCCATTTCAGCTACCTCGATAGCGCGGTCGAGATCACTCATTGACCCAGTCAGTTCAAATCGTCTGCCTAGAATCTTGCCGAAATTGATCAGACATATGACTCGCTCAGGGTGCTCAGGCATCAAAGCCTCGACTGCCATGTCAGTGGCTTCGACGGCGCGATCAAGATCGGCCTTTGAGCCGGTCCGATCAGATCGTTCACCAAGCCACAACCTGAGAGTGACGAGTAAGCGGCTCCATGGATAGCATCTTGGCCTAGTCTATAGCTCAGCAACCGATATCGCACAGTCGAGGTCATCAATAGATCCTGTCTGCTGGTATCGCCTGCCGAGACAATTCCCTAGCATACTCAAGTAGTTAGCCCGCCGAGATGCGTCGTCCGATAAGGCCTCTACAGCCATGTCGACAGCACAGACAGCGCGGTCGAGATTATCCGTCGAACTGATGCCCTCGAATCGTTTACAAAGCCAAATGACGAGGTTTCCTAAGAAACGACCGCGGTAAATATGGCCAGGCGGTGTAGCTTCCACTGCCGTATCGGCAAGGTCAATGGCACGATTGAGATCATCACTCGAGCGAGCCTCTCAATCCAAACCGCATACCGAGCCTTGTCGCAACAAGGTTATCCATGTAGCGCGGCCGATCAGGGTGATGTTGAGGCATAGAGTCGATGGCCGCATCGGCAACTCCAATTGCCCGATCAAGGTCTTCCATGGAGCTGTTCAGAGTAAACCTCTCAACGAGGCAGATTCCAAGGTTGTTCAAAAGCGTAGGTCGATCAGCATGGCCCGGCGGGAGGGCCGCCACTGTCCTCTCAGCAGCCTCTATGGCAATTCTGAGAGCATCCATTGACTGTTCCTTTGTCTGTAGGACAAATTTGCAACCAAGGTACTTTACTCTTCTATTTACACGCAGCAGGACACGGACCGTTTGGTACGTGAGAGGTAATTAAGCTGTTGATTAGATCCGGATGGGGTAGTGTATTATATTCGGGCTGAGGATGCTACTGCTTCTTGTTAAAGATGGCTGAGGCATAAATAAAGTCCTATCGCGTATACTGATCATTGGCCAAGGAGGCTGAGGAGAGCTGATGAGGAGAGACTGAAGGGGGATGAGTAACAGCTGACCCGAAGTTGAGCCAGCAAGCGTCAAGGCCGCCGCGTGAGCCCTCTGGTCAGACAATTAACCGGTCGTGCAAAATGGAGCTGGGAAATGGCACATGAAGTATTCAGCGAATACTGGAAATAATAAAAAGCCTGCACCTCATTGGTGTCAGTGTCTTGTTAAACGGAACATGGTACACTGGGCAGCCACAGCCTGAAAGAAGTACCCTCTCGAGATGTTGAGATTGGGGGCCAGGGAACATGATTAGTCCTTGCTTTAGTGTACCAGTCGAAACCGTCTGATGTCTCAGACAAAGCCAGACGGCATATTGCCTCAGGTTGCGATAACAACTCGAAGGCCCTAAGCTAGAGTGAACGAAGACTGATCAACATACAACTCTATCGCCGCTATATTGCAGTTGAGACATCTAAAATTACTGGATACAAACAGCGCGGTTCAGAATTTAGACCATCCGTCTCTGGAGAACCTTTTCACTCCCAACCAAATCATGGTAGAGATCCATCTCAACCCGGCAGCAAGGAGCGGTCAAGATTTCCTCCAAATGCGTCTTAGACCCAGATGACAATCGTTACAATGGTGGCTTATATTATGTATGACACGTTGTTCAATAGTCCTAGAGTCACATACGAGACATGTGTAACCAACAACATTTGATGATTGGCTACACTGATACACCTATTGAGGGGTAATGATAAGCAAGAGTACGATTTCCAATAAAGTCAGAGGTGGACGTTTAGCTATTTTCTACATCTCTCCTCCTTTCTTCGTATTTATCCTTGTTGGACCATGGCACACAACGATATTGAGCCTGTCGCCAAACTAGGCCTCAGTCTTGCAAGCTCCCTGCAAGTACACTCGGAAGCCAACAGAATAGCCCGACAGAGGCTTCCCCAGCTGATCAATTTGATCAGCTCAACTGCATTGACATTGACAAAGGTCAATGATCTAATCCAGGAAAATGCAGATACCCTCAAAAAGCCATGCTTGGAAGACATCTCGAGCCTAACAGCCTTGTGCGAGAAGATCTACATGGGTGTTTTGATCATATTGGTACGACAGACAGAGAGTGTTGTGGGCGACAAGGAGATCAATGAGATCCCGCGGGAGGAAACAGGAAAGTATCTAGATTGCATCGCTCACACCAATGTCTCGCGCTATGAGTCTTGGGAGGCACTCGAGCTTCAACTCAGATATTTCCGGCACCGGTTGACGCAAGTCAAGTTTGAACTCATGCTGCGCTATCTCTTGGGCCATATCGCGCAGTACCAGATGCGGTACGCTCATATCATCCTAACATGCTTCCTTTTGCTAATTGCATTGATTCTATCAGGACGCACACTCGAGTCGCCGGTAGCTTTGAGACCGAGAATACAATCCGACAGCTGGCAGGACAAGTGGCCAGTCAACGAGCAAGCCACTACAAGTATTGGTCCAAGAAGGTGGCCAGATGGACTATCGTTGCTCCGTCACTGCCTTGTAGCAACGTCTCCGTGACAGAAGTCAACAGCGTTGGCAGCGCTGCAAGGTAAAGCACCTCTTGAAACTCTCCCCGTTCTTTTAGGCGACGGAGATATTTCGGTCAGACTGACGCGTGCAGTACACATGCCATTGAGCCCGACACAAGGGATGAAGAGACCAAACCTGTTGAAAGTATGAGCATGCCAATGACTCAAACTCCGGCGTCGGAACTGTCCAAGGACACCACTGAGGTATCGGCAGATACCACTGCAGAGACCTTCAGCAGACCAACGCAGATCGATCAAGAGCTAATCAAGAAACACGGCTCCAGTCTGATGACTGCTACCAAGAACTGGATTGAACGGATCCTCATGCTTGGACCGCATGATGGATGGAAGGATCAAGACCTGGAGGTTTGGCAGATCGATCTTGGTGCGCATTTCAACAGCGTCCCAAGCAAGACGTTGAAACGCCTCGAAGTAGACGACAAACATGTCCGGTCCGCGCTTTCACAGGCGACATCCAAGTCCAGGTGGAGAAAGCGTCCAGGACTCCTCGAGCAATATGACTCACTGGATCAACGTGTCCGCCAACGAGTCGATGAGGCTATCGATGCCGCTAAACAATCAGGCTCCAGGGAACGAACGTGGATTGCCATGGCGATCGCCAATCCCGCATTCAAGAACAGACCCGAGGCTGCTGTTCAGGCTGATGCTTCCATCTCTCTTTTCTTCCGGCTAGGTGATGAGGTAGAGCTTATACACGTGATTGAACCATACACGGGTAAAAGGCTCACCTTCCCGTACGAAGCGTACACGAATCTTGCTGTGAGTCGAGAATGTACAATCAATTATAGCACCGGCTGATTTGTTTCAATCGCAGTTGCTGCATGAAAGAGTTTCTGGCCTCAACTTGCAACTCTCCACGAGAGGATCAAACTTGCAGGAAGGAAAGTATGTTTTCTGCACCGACGATGGAACCGTCATTCTGAGTGAAACATGGGATTCACTACGCCGCCCTGGCATGACATTGAAGATTCAATATCTTGGTGCGCCAGCACCGCCAACAACGCCAGGTATGGCAGGATTCCTCTTCGGTCCTCCGCGCCATGTGCCACCTAGGATGACTCGTCCTCCTGCAAGCATTACTACTTCTGACGATACATCGGTTCATTCTCGTGCTTCTCCGACTATGAAACAAATCCACGACGAGATGGAGGACCTGCTTCGACTTTCCGACTCATGGTCCCCTGACCCGGACACAATCAGCACAGGTCTGGGCAGACTTCTTGGCTTGTGGACCAATGCTCTTGATTCTCATGTCAACGCTACAGAAGACTCAGAATCAGAGTGGAGTTGTTCGACGGCAGACTCTGACTATGGCTGTAGCAGTGTGTCCAGCTAAGAATGAGCTCGCGTTGCTGATGAAGGGATGCGAGGAATTGTTTAAATTGAAACGCGATGGAATTATGCTTTTTTTGCTTCACATGGAATTTTTCTAGCATTCATAGTGAACTGGGAAATGGTTTTCTAGTCGTGTGTGGTTTTCCTCGCCTGACGATAGAAACCGGCGCAACCTGAGGAGAATAATAGTTGACTAAAAGTGACTAAAAGCAGTTCAGAACAGAGCTGACATTCCGCAAGCAAAGCAGCTGATAGATTGTCAAGATATGCAGGAAGCTTTAACAAAGGCACGTACTCAAGACTGTTCACAAGATCTAAGAACATTCAAGTTGAAAATGATGATAATTCAACTACCCTAGAATATCTGCTAGCAGCCAGCGACTTGGAGTCAGTTGGCAAAGAGCAAGCAGTTAAAAGCTACAAGAAGCATAAATACAGTCTTCCCCATACTACGTCAAAGGCCAATCCTCTTGATCTGAGTTATCTACATTAACTACCTACATACGCGGTGTCCATACTGATTCTGACGTCACGCGTTTTATCCCCGCATTTCGTGAACACAGACGCCTCGCCTCATCTTAGCGTCTCGCTTCTTTCAGCTCAGACGACAATGATTCGCCCGCCTATTTTAAGAAAATCCAGCCACAACACAACGCTCAACGGTATCTATCACCATGCTACGGATAAACCCGTTCAACAGTGAACTAGACCTGAAGGGGCACTCTAAGCAAGCGGTCGGATATAGAGAAAATTGATTGAACGGTCTGTCACTTTTCGTCCGTGGTATGGCTCGTATTATAGCTATATATATGTCAGCTTACGGGCTTTGACCCAATGAATTTGCGGCTGTGCTACTGATCGTCAGCGTGTGGAACAACAACCTGAGCTTGCTACGCGCGGCCACGGTTCTTTTTATAGAAACATGGGTACAGAGCAGGTATCCGTAATACGAGATGACATCTCCGCTATCACGCAACAAAGAAAAACATTTCATCTCTCTCTGCAAATCCTTCTTCTACCATCTCAACAGCCCCTTGACGTAACACTTTGATTATTTCCCCTTCCGTTCTGTCATTCATCCTCCTAATTTCAGCATGCGCTTCCTTTCCCTGACTCCATTCCTCGCCCTGCCCGCTTTGCTGGTCGCAGCCCATCAGCCAGATGACGTACCGCCCGATCCGTCATACTACGATGCCCCGACCGCCCTAAACCACGCCCACAAACCTCCCCTCGATGCGCAAAAGGTGCAGCAGGCTCTATGGGAGAATGGGCCGTTAGTGAAGCGATGGCGGCAATGGGTTCGGCGTCAAGATACGGAATCGTCGGATGGCGACAAAACGACCGAGACAAAGTCGGAGACTCGAAAGAGTAAGACCGAAAAGACCACGCAAGACGAGCCGACCACCAAGGAAGAAAAGACTACTACAACGAAGAATAAACCTAAGATGACCGATAAGCCTACGTCCACGACCGGACAATCTACAACACAAGAAACAACTACCCAAGAATCCTCATCCACCGTCGAATCAACCTCGACCGAATCCTCCGCCTCCACCTCCTCCACATCAAGCAGCAGCACGACCGCCACCGAGCCCGGCGCATCCTGCTACAGCACAACGGTCTCAACCAGCGTCGTATGCTCCATAACCACCGACGGCCGCACCGAAAGCGCATCATGCATCACCAACCGCATGACGTCCAGCACATGCTCCCCCGGCCTCTTCTGCACGATCCACCCCGACTCCGGCGCCACAGTCTGCATGGAGCAGCACAACGAGATCGGAACGGAGGGTATTGTCGTAGCGACGCTCTTTGGGGCGTGTATCGCGGGGTGCATGGCGGTTCTGGTGGGGATGTGTTTGAGGGATAAGAAGCGGGAGAAGAAGTGGCAGAGTATCCAGCGGGTGAGGACGTTGAAGCAGGCGAAGAGGCAGGAGAGGACGAATTTGATGGCTGGCACGACGCCTCCGAATGTTACATGAGGATGGGGGTCTTTTATCGTTACTTCATACCTGTAGTTCACGGAGCTGATCGTCAACGCAAAGGGTACAAGAATGCCTTCGGGTCTTTTGTTCTGGTTGTATGATGTACTATCTGTACTATGTAGTTTTTGAACAAGCGACTCCATAAATGTGAGTCTATCTCCCACCATGACGAAGGCCACTCCTCTTAATGTCTGCACTACGAAGCTGGTGCACCTACTCCTGGACCAGTTTCTCTGGCTTCTGCCCAGTAACAACAAACCTACACAACAGTCAGCTCTATCAACCCATATCCCCCAGACTACTTACACCTCCCAATAAGCATGAACCTTCAAATTCCTCATCTCAGCCCTAACCTCCGCAATAAACACCACTATCTCCTCCTGGCTCATCCCAAGGCCCTGCCTCGGCAAGAAGCTACTAATAGTCTCTAGATTCCTCTCAATATCAGCAAGCGTCCAGAGCCCAATCTCCTTGAACTTTGGATCCTTGGGCCAAGTGTTGATAGGCCATTTAAACGCCTTGCGCGCGACGTTGACAAAGCCTGCTTCTTCCAGGCGCTTAGTTCGTCCCAGCGGTGGAGGGGGGAGTCGGGCTTGAGGGTCCCGTCTTCGGATCTGGCGGGGAATACGGGGTCGATGACTTCGAGCCAGCCTCCGGGCTCCAAGTTGCTGCAGGTCGTTAGTGGGAGTGGATAGCTGAGTTTGGAGTGGTATACTCGTAGCATTGGCGGATTAGTTCGTCCCAGTCTGCGATGCTGCCGACCATGAGACGAACGAAGATGTAGTCAAAGGGCTTAGTCCACGTCCATTCCGTCTCGGCGTCGTCCATCTCAAAGGTACAGCTGGGAGGGACGCTGGGTAATCATCAGCTAATTGCCCAGCCTCTCGGGATTGAGTTGGATACTTACAAATCTGGCTGGATAGGAGCAATATCGATGCCAAAGACCTTGCTCATTCAGCTATCTCCGCGAAGAGACTTGTATCTATCATCTAACCTCGACATGGGGATGTTCATCAGCTGCGTGGTCAAGGCTAGCCCAGGTAAATTGTAATTCATCCAGCATGATTTCTCATACCAAACTCGACTGCCCAAATTCCCGTGCCGGTTCCAACATCAAGGACCCTCTTTGCCATGTCAGCGTTGGGTATGAAATATCGCTTTCCGCCGAATGTCAGGAGAAGTTGGTGATTCTGGACATCTGTTGCGCCGTCAGCTTCGGGCTTTCAGGAGAATGCTGGACGGATTCACCTAGGCGCTCTGATTCATTCTGGTAGTATGTTAGTGAAAGCCCGGTAGCAAGAACAACGCGGAGCTATACTTGATCGCTGGGGAGCCAATATTCTGTGTATTCCAATCAGCATAAGGTGCGTCAAGTAGCTGGTCCTTGCTCACTCTCATCTTTGTGATATCCACGACCATTGATCATGTGGTATTCGGAAATACTGGAGCGCAAAGACGCGGTCGATAACTCGTCATCGGTCTTCAAACAGCCGTTCTGTCAGCTACAATTGTAACCATGATGAAGCCTGAGAACTTACAACTCCAAGTGCAGAGTCGCCACCACCTGCTTCCTGATGGCCGAGGACAATGCCAGTTGGACAGTGGGAGTGTATGGGGATACACAGGGTTGACAGCGGAGGACCGACAGAACAGAAACGGGCGGGGTCAAAACCTAATACAGTGAGTGACCTAATAGTTGATACTGGCGAGTCATGATGCTCTCAATTACCTATCCACTGTGTTATGGCCCTACATCTGTCAAGATTTGTCATTAGACTGAGTGCTGCTTTCTTTTCATTCTTCTTGATCTATGGACAGGGCCTAGTTCATCTATACATATTCCAGATGCAAGATATATGCTAGCGATAAGTAAACGCCTGTCCTACAACACTTCTGCCAGGCCTCCCTACCATCAACCCCGTTCCCATACCCCCTTCAATGACTCTGCTGTCTGATTGAACGTGCGATTAGCTGCAATCTAAAACTCAATAGCCCGCTTGAAAGGCTGGCTATTGTAATCCTTCTGATCATCAAAGTTCTCAGCATTAACAGCAATGATCTTGACCCCATTCTCATCAAGGTAAGGATACTCATTATCCTTCCAAAAGTTCGCAATAGCATTCCCCTTGATCATAATCACATACGCCGTTCCACTAGACTCCCTCGCAAGAGCCTCTCCCATGCGAGGAAACAGCTTATCCTGCTCAGGCCCCTCACCGCACTCCTCAATCCAGTCGAGGTACTTGTTGTTGTCGAATACTTTGCCCCAGTAGTTGCCGTCTGTGACCTTTTGCTCGGCAAAGGCTTTGGCCTGCTCTTGCTTGGCGCCGGCGGTGTAGAAGACTGTGTTTTCGCCCACGTTGGCGTTGTCGCGGATCCATTGGCGGATGGTGTCGACGGAGGGACAGTCCCGGCGGTGGAGGGTGTTTGCTGGGGCTCCGAGCACGGTGGCTGGGGTGATGAGGGCGAGGGTGAGGGAGAGGATGCTTGAGAGTCTCATTTTGAATGGCTTGGGAGTTGGGTCTTGGTAATGTTGGGTGCTGTGAGGAAGTGAGTGAAGAGACAGGCAATTATACTGTTGGAATACTGCCTTGATGTGATGGGAGTTGGAATGAAGTGAATTGAAACCGTCTTTATACTATTGCTAAAGGCCGCATCTGGGCACCTGAGAGCTGAGAGACACCGGAGCCTTGTTTGACTGTGTCTCCGAGCCTTCGAGTATCGAGCCGATGCATCGCACGGAACTCTCTCACATGCTCTCAAGTCCCCCCGTTTGTCATCGGGCTCCATACCAGTTTGACCGCAGTGTAGTCAAGAGTCCCTCGACCAAGATCGAGATCGTTGACGACGAGCTTGTTTCCTGGCTGAGATAGATGCCATCACCATCACCATCACCATCACACTCGGCATGGGCATAGATCAACATAACCGCCAGCACAAGTGAAATCTTAACAAGTCAGCCTTGGGATGCCAAGTCGGTGGAGTAATCCCCGTTGCAAGGAGCAAGCCAAACGGAAGACTAATTCAGCCCCCGAAGGATCAGGGCCAGCTCAGCAATGCCGATCTCTCCTCTGCCGCCCCCTCGATGGGCCATGGCGGGGTCACAGCCTCGATGCCTCGCTGCGAATGACGTCTTTTCCAGGCAATCGATGACTGCCGATCAGAAATCTCACGTAAGAAGCGCACAGCCTCATGTGATGCAGGACGGCATGTTGCCACGCACGTATCATGACAAACGAAAATACACGTCGATCATAAAAAGTGCCCAAGGATGGGAAAGGACTCAGACCTTGCAACTCATACACCTCACAACCAGGAACTCGTCAATTCACGTCGCAAACATGGCAGACTCGCTCAAAGACCAGCTCCTCGCTCTGGCCACAACTGGAGACACCAGCAAGATAAGAAGCCTCTTGTCAACCAGCGGGCAACGCCTACCAGAAGAAACCATCCAAGAGGCGCTGACAACAGCCGTGAAGAACTACCAATACGATGCTGTACGCCTCCTCTTACCAAGATCCGGCTCCGCCCCGCTAAACGAGGAAACCGTGCGAGCGGGTATCAACACGGGCTCCATCCCGCTTGTGCAGGCCCTGCTCACCAAGGATCCATCTGTGATCAACATGCAGTTCGACATGCGGGGAACACCTCTCATCGTTGCATGCCAGGGCAGACAGCACGTTGACTTTCTACGCTTTCTGCTTGAGGCCGGGGCGGATCCCAACCAGGAGCCTGACGCAGCTGCGTATCCGCTTGCGTTGGTCGCAGGGCTGTACAGCGATACTGCGGCGGTTGATCTGTTGTTGAAGCACGGTGCCAAGATTGAGGGTTCAGGTGCGCTTGCGGCTGCGGCGAGACGGGGGAATGAGGGTATGATGCGGTATCTACTCAAGAAGGGGGCTCGGCCTGAGAGCGATGATACTTCTGTGGGAACTGGGACATCACCTCTTCGCGTGGCTGTCAAGGCTGGACATGTCGGCGCAGCTAGAATACTGATGCAACATGGAGACGACCCTAGTGCTGTTGACGGTACTGGTACTTCAGCAATTGAGGTTGCCAAGCAGTTGCAGCAGGAGGGCAAGGCTACGTCAGAGATGGCGGGGGCTTTGGAGGGTAACTAGAACGTTGAGCCGTGAACTGTGCAGTGCAGTCGGGAATAAGCAGATAATTTCCAGTGATGGACACATTATTCGATGCCGGTATTTGGCTACCTAAGTTGATTGCCTCATTGAAACGGGTGAGAGGTAGCAGTGATGAACGTCATGCTGATGTTTGCACAGCCTAACAGCTTTCAGCTGCAAGCGCCAAGCAAATATCTGATCCCATTCACGCTCGTATTAGAATCTAACATGCAGGTCTCAGACGAGTCATTTTTCGACATGCCCATCCCATGACTCAGTAAACCGAAGGAATCGAGATGAAAGTCTGCAAAGAAACGTAACAAAATCTCACTCCCGACAAAAGTCCATTGCACATCGGCTCGCAAAGCGTACATCCCACCCGAAATGCCCGATGATCGTCGTCTTACGCGCCAAAGGATTACGCCGGAGTATTTGTTACGCTTACTGTAGCGGGCCGGTCCATCTCCAATGTGACTGAGTTTAAACCCCACGGCTGATGAAGAACTTTTGAACTACGCTAGACCCCACGTGGTGATCAGACGCCTAAACGTCACGGCTGCTGATCCTTCTTGTAAGACATGTGAGTGGATATTGGCCTTCGGCATCGTGCTCTCGAGGATCAAGGCTGATGATGAATGACTTGATTCTCGCGTCGGATGGATCTCATGAAAGTCATCGTTGTGTCTCTTACGGAGACTGAGAGTGGCTTGTGATGCCTTTGTAATCGGGCGTTTGCATGTTGATCAATTGCATCATCTGACAAATGAAGAAATGGAAGCAACGAGGTCGATGGAAGTAGTTGGGCAGCAAGTATGTATAAAGAGGTCAGATCGCCTTCAATACCTCAAGTACACAGACATCATAGACAAAGCATCTTACCCGAATACCTTCAGAACCTGGAAACTCACATATCATACACCATACACTACATACTTGAGATTGCACAGACGCCTATAAAAGCATAGTTAGACAATAACTCAGCAGCCTTGTCACTACAAATTCACTCCTACAATTCATCATGAAGTCCTCAACCATCCTCTCCATCACCTCCCTCCTCGGCCTCAGCCAGTCCGCCGCCATCCACATGAGCCGCAACCCCTCCTCCTCCCTCTCCACGCGCCAGGACCCAGCATGGTCTTTCAGCGTCTATCAAAGCAGCGAGAGATGCACCGGTGCCCGCGACACCTACAGCGGCGACGGAACTCAAGAGTGTACGCAAGGAATCCGCAATGGTTCCTTCGGTTCTTACACGACTGGCAAGATCAGCGACAAGTGCTCGGTATATATCTACAACAATGACAACTGTGATGATGGGGGTATTATTGATATCTTGACGAGTGCGGATCCGGAAGGTTGTTTGCAGCCTCAGCTTGAAGTCACTGGCGTGGCGAGCTTTAGAGCGCAGTGCGGCTAAGATATAGTACAGATACTACAGAATATCAACCTGGTTCTACACGAGGCTTCGTAAACAACACTGTCCCCTTCTTACCGTCAAACAATCTCTATCTCAGTCAATTTCCTCTCCTTGCTGAGCGTACACCACTTGCATGACTCGTCAAAGAAATCATCATCATCAGATGTTCTCTCTGGGTCCTCCCTATATACTCCAACCCGAGTAAACTCCTTTTCCTTCCCGGTTGAGAGCAGCATTAAACCAGTCAAGTTTCCATCAAGGCTTGTATCCTGACTGGGAGATCCCTCTTGAGAGGACTCTATCTCACGGAAGGGGTCTCCCTCGTAAATGGGGCTGCTTTCGTCACCGCCGTCGATTAGGCCTTGCAAAACACCAATTTCGAGGAACCAGATATGTTCACCCTCAAGATCGTTCCACTCCGCGGTACAGAACCCTCGCTCGTGGGTGATAGAGCCAGGCTGGTGCCTGCATTCTTCGGGTACATCATGGCCCCAATCAATCGAATGTTGGTCATGATGTAACCACCCACGCAAACGAATACTTCCACTCTTCACGGCACCAAAGCGTACTTTTCTGGCTGCACTAGCTCAATTTGTGTGCTGGTGACTTCTACAGTTGTTACCAAGTGGTTTCCAAACCAGCGAACAGGGTACAAGGCGGAAAACCATGACCACGACGGCGCGATACATGAGTCGTTCACCAGGAAGATACCCAAGGGTTCGGGACTACAGGTGCCAGAATCAATGAAGCACAGAAGACCCTTTAACAACGTTTGCTTCCATAGTCCTGCTAGGTAGTCATCTGGCTTTAGGGAGTTGGCTTGACAGTAAGCTTGGGCCACGCTACGGAAGGCGATAAGGCT
>VYWZ01001486.1:0-11515 GCA_008711595.1 Fusarium xyrophilum | reverse complement strand
CAGGCTGTTGTGGGTTTAATAAAAGTGAAGAATTCTAAAGGCATGCTTTAACAGCTTCTGCGTAAACGGGCAAGTCAACGATGACCTACGCACGGGGACTAGTCTATCCTGTTTCGTCAGTGTAAGTTGACATGTCACGCAATATATCATGTTTAAGGGTCTTCTTCCCTCTTGTCTCTTGACTTTTTTGGAACCTGTCACATTTGTAGTGCAAGAAGCAAAACAGGCCATTCTTTCTGGAGT
The DNA here is from genome assembly GCA_008711595.1 of Fusarium xyrophilum. Taxonomy (NCBI): domain Eukaryota; kingdom Fungi; phylum Ascomycota; class Sordariomycetes; order Hypocreales; family Nectriaceae; genus Fusarium; species Fusarium xyrophilum. The sequence goes on along the minus strand of VYWZ01001486.1, from coordinate 11,272 downwards.
CTTTAATTGGATGTTTCGTCCGATTGTGCATATTCTCGTGGTTTTTCTGTTCTACCCCCCTCTTTCAGTGAGGGAGTATTTATATTAGATGCTGTCCCGTGGAGTCGAGGCGCATTGTGACTGTTGGAAGAGAAACGGCAAAGACATGGGTGCTCCCGATGCAGAAGGCAAAAGGGCGAGTCCAAGGAGTAGTCTGAGGAGTAGCCCCAGGAGTAGCCCCAGGAGTAGTCCTACACTACAAGAAAAGGCAGATCGGGCGGGGCATGATGAACAAGGTATGAGGATGACATTCACTTTGGGGCATTGAGCATTGAGTAAAGGAAGAATGTTTGGTTGGGATTGAAAGGGTCGGAATACAGATGAAATGAGTCGCACAAGGCGATCGTATGACAACTAACACCACTCCAGATACAAGCCCATCCCCCGATGATAACCAAGGCCTCTTACATGGCAACGCAGTAATCGAAGCCGGCGGCAGCGACGAAGACGGCGAATTCTCCGCCAGCGACTTTGATCCCGACGATTCCTCAAGTCTTCGCTCCTCCTCAACATCCATAGGCTCTAGTATTCTCGAACACAGCTACCAAAATGGCCGTCGATATCATCGCTATCATCATGGACGATATCCGTTACCGAATGATGAAGCAGAGCAGAATCGTGAAGATATGCTTCATGCGATGATGTTGGAGGCCACAGATGGACGGTTATTTTATGCGCCGGTTGGTGAGAATCCGCAGAGGATAGCGGATTTGGGGACGGGTACGGGGATATGGGCTATTGAGAGTATGTGAAAGATGTGGTTTTGTGTGTGAGAGATGCTAATGGTGTTAGTTGGTGAGAAATATCCGAGTGCTGAAGTCTTGGGATTGGATCTAAGTCCAATACAACCAACATGGGTACCTCCAAACGTCAAGTAAGTCATACTCACATACACATACTCTCAAGTCTAACTTGTGCAGATTCTATGTGGACGATATCGAAGATGAATGGCTCAACGGCGATGACTTTGACTTTGTTCATCTCCGCAACATGATCCCAATCCTAAAATCGCCTGTAACACTCCTCAAGCAAGTATACGCGTAAGTCCGCCCCCTGTACACCCGAGAATCCTCTAATGATATCAGAAACATGAAACCCGGTGCCTGGGTAGAACTGCAAGACGTAGACGGCCAAGTCCATACAGACGACAATAGCATTCCCGACGACTGGCCCCTAAAACGCTTCACAGAGATCATCCTTCAAGCATTCGCCCTTTACGAAACAAACGCTCACGCCGCTGTATTCGGAGGTCAGTACCTCGCTGAAGCGGGATTTGTTAATATAAAACACAATTATATCAAACTGCCTTATGGGACATGGCCTAAAGACAAGTAAGTCCCGTCACCTAGAGAGAGTACTGTTGCTTAAGAGTTTTAGGGTCATGAGATTGGTGGGCATGTACTATAGAACTGCATGTGAGGAATTCTTCCCGGCGATTGGGAATTTACATTTTCCGCAACTGGGTTGGGGCAAGGATGAGACGGAGGTTTTTTTCGCAGAGTGTAGACATTCTATGAGGGATCCGAAAGTTCATGGTTATGGGAAGATGCACTTTTGGAGTGGGCAGAAGCCATTGGATGCATAAGAACTGAGTTGATAAGAGGGATCTACAGAACCAAAGAGAAATGTTGAACATTATATATCGAGGATCATGTTTGAGCGTCAGTAGAAGAGGAACTGAACGGTATATGCTTCATGATTTATGCTATCGAATACCACTTTTTGACCCAACTCCAATCTTGCCAGATATACAGAATCTATTACATTACCTCGGTCCCTTCTTGACCTTCTTGCTTCTAGGCTCCTCATCACCCCCTTCCGCATTCCCTCTCTTCTTCCTACCCTCCTCCAGCAACTTCTGCATACCCTCCGTAGCCTTGAACTTGGGATTCGAGGGATCAATAGCATACTCGTGACTCTCAAACACAGCCCTGAAACGATCGTCGTCAACATCCATGCTAAAGTCCTCCTGCAGACCGCCGCGAGACTCTTTCGCGAGGGCCTTCTTCCTGGCCTTGCCCTTCTTCTTCTTGGCTTTCTCGGCACGCACGATTTCGTTCATGTCAAAGTGGTCTAGGTGGTCAGCTTGGTCTGCATCTGCGTTGGCCATGACTTTCTCGAGCTGTTTCTTCTGGGCTTTGGTTTCGGCCTCAGCAGCTTCGCGGGCTTCTCGCTTCTTGAGACGGTCGGCTTTTCGGATGGAGGTCTTGGAAGATGCTGCGGGGTCTTCGGCGGCAGTGAAGAAGGGATCGTCGAAGCCAAGGTCGTCAGTCTCGCCTTCAGGTGCCTCGACAACCTCCTCTTCTTCCTCTTCGGCATCAGGGTCCTGGCCAGCACGTCGGGCTCGTGCAGCTTCGCGCTTCTTCTCCTTGCGCTCCTTTTCCTTTCGGATATACTTCTCAATTGTCGTTTCCTCCTCAGCCGTCTTCTTAGGTGCGCTTTCTGACAGAGCAGGGGTGAAAGTAATTTCCATGTCGCCTACGGGAGCATTCTTGGAAGACTTGGTAGGTTCCTCAGACAGACCCAAGGCAGCGCGCATTTTTCGACGCGCCAACTCCTTCTTGGAAAGCTTGGGCTCATCCTCTCCCTTTTCTTCAACGGCCTCTCCTTCTTCCTCCACATCGTCATCTTCGCTGTCGCTTGCCAAGTATGCGCGGAGATCGTTCTCTTCGATCTCGTTGCGACTACCACTGAAAGCACGGTTGATGGACTCCTTGCGCGATGCCTCCTCGGGATGCATGTCCCAGGTAAGCTTGACCTTTGAGCTCTGAAGAGCATTTGTCACGAATTCAACAGGCTTGTATGACTCGGGCACCTTTTCGCACTCGTCTCTGGGCTCATCGTCGAAAGTAACATCATCGGGAACGAATCGAAGATCAAGGAAGTTGGAGGACGACTGGTACTCTCGTCCATCGACAGCCTCGTAGAGCTTGTGCGCAACCGCTGGGCTTGAGCAAACCATGACGGCATAGTAGTATCGTAGACGGTCGAGCTGGTAAGATCGTAGCGCGTCGCTGTCAAAGTCCTGATCGTCACCCTCTTGGAGCAAGCTCTTCTTGATTCGCTCGTCTCCATCCTCGCTTTCCTCATCGCTATCATCCGAATCGTCGTCCGAGTCGTTCTTGGAGTTTTTGAACAATTCCTTCGGGGGTCCTTCAACTTCTTCCTGCTGCATGCGCTCCTTTCCAAATTCACTAGGGTATACTGAAATCTTTTCGATCTTGCCACCACTCTCAGAGAGGAAACTGTTGAACAGAGCCATGAGGTCTGTGGATTTAACGTGGTCCCAGTCGAGGTTGACAATGGCGATTCGATTCGTCACTTCTCCAGCCTCGACGTCATTTTGCTCGTCTTGGAATCGCTGCATGTCACCCCCAGTATCGACTTGCGCGCTACGTTCTTCTTCGTCAGAGTCGGACTCTTCCTCTTCAGAATCGGAATCATCTTCAGAAGATGAGAAACCACCCCCACGAGCAGGGTCATATTTCTCGTGCACCTTTCGCAATTCTCGTTGAACGACCTCGTCATCGTCGACCTCAATGTCTTCTTCTTCACCACCCTCCTCCTCCTCGTCTTTGTCTTCATCCTCCTCGCGGTACAATCTTTGTAGAGCCTTTTTCTTGGAATCCGACTTTACTTTTCGGCCGTATCGATCGACCTTGGCGGTAGCAGTGAACTCGTCATCCTTGAGCATGCGCGAGAATCGCTTGTCGATTGTGGTTTTTGTCTGCTTCTTCGAGGGCAATCGGAATCGAGGATCGGTCTCGAAGTCGGCAAATCGCTTATCAGAGATTTGGCTCGCCGCAGGAGCAGACTTCTTCGTTTTCTTGTCGTTTTTCATGTTGTCTTAACGAAGCTAGTTGTGATGAGTTCGCGAAGCTTGCTTGAGTGGAGGGGCAATAACAGTTGGATTCAATTTTTTGGCGGTGAATCTTTTCTGCCATGTCGGTAAGCTTCTTCCGGTGAGGTGCCCCACAGTCGGCCATCGGTATCCCCAGGCGCCGCGCCTTTTCCAAAAAATTTCCAGTGACTTTGGACTTGGACTTCGATTTTGGTTTGCGCCAACGACAAGATCTAGAGAACGTCACCTCAATTCTCTTCCTCTACATCGTTGCGGACCCCAATAATGCCCCCTCATGCGCGACCTGGGCGAGGGCCTAAACCCCAAAAGAATGCTCGAACTGAGCAGCGCCAACAGAAGCGCAAGAGAGCGCAAGAGGATCTTCAGCAGCTTGAACAACGAGTAAATGATTTGGTATGGGGATATCATTCAGGGCAATCTTTTACTTTGGCTAATACGAGTTCAGGACCCCAAGTCGGATGAAATCAAGAACTTTTCCCATCTTCCTCTCTCTGTAACGACCGCCACCGGCCTCGAAGCCTCACATTTCCAAACCCTTACCGATGTCCAAGCTCACGCCATTCCACTGGCTCTCAAGGGCAAAGATGTCATGGGAGCCGCCAGAACAGGAAGTGGAAAGACTCTGGCTTTCCTCGTTCCTGTTCTCGAGAAACTCTACCGTGCCCAATGGACCGAATATGATGGACTAGGCGCCCTTATCATTTCTCCCACTCGAGAACTCGCAGTCCAGATCTTCGAGGTGCTGAGAAAGATTGGCAGAAACCACGTTTTCTCTGCAGGCTTGATCATCGGTGGAAAGAATCTAAAAGAGGAAGCAGAACGATTGGATCGAATGAATATTTTGATTTGCACGCCCGGTCGAATGCTGCAACATCTTGATCAGACAGCTGGCTTCGACGCCAATAACTTGCAGATCTTGGTTCTGGACGAAGCAGATCGCATTATGGACATGGGCTTCCAACATGATGTCGATGCGCTGGTCGAGCATCTGCCCAAATCACGACAGACACTTATGTTCAGTGCCACCCAGAGCAAGAAGGTCTCAGATCTTGCTCGTCTCAGTCTCAAGGACCCCGAATACGTCTCTGTTCACGAAGCAGCAGTTAGCGCCACTCCTACAAACCTCCAACAGCACTACATCATTACACCTTTGACAGAGAAACTCGACACATTATATGGTTTCATCAAGGCTAATTTGAAGAGCAAGATTATTGTCTTTCTGAGCTCAGGCAAACAAGTTCGTTTCGTATATGAGAGTTTCCGCCATCTTCAGCCTGGTATTCCTCTACTACATCTTCACGGCCGCCAGAAGCAAATTGCACGAATGGAGATCACAAACAGATTCACAGCTGCTAAGCAATCGTGTTTATTTGCGACAGATGTCGTTGCGCGAGGAATTGATTTCCCTGCCGTCGACTGGGTTATTCAGGCTGATTGCCCTGAGGATGTTGATACATATATCCACCGAGTTGGACGAACAGCTCGATACCAGAGCAATGGTCGAGCTGTGCTATTCCTCGATCCCAGCGAAGAGCCAGGAATGTTGAAGAAGCTTGAGCAAAAGAAGATCCCTATACAAAAGGTGAATGTCAAGGAGAAGAAAAAGAAGAGTATCAAGGATCAGCTACAAAGTATGTGCTTCCAGAACCCAGATCTAAAGTACCTTGGCCAAAAAGCCTTCATAAGTTACACACGGTCAATTCATCTACAAAGAGACAAGGATGTTTTCAAGTTCAACAAACTAGATCTTGATGGCTTCGCTGCTAGTCTTGGTCTCCCTGGTACACCGCAGGTCAAGTTCAGAAAGGGCGAGGATATCAAGAAAATAAAGAATGCCCCTCGCGCTTGCATGTCTAGCGACTCTGAGATGGAAGAAGAAGGCGAGAAGTCAAAGAAAAAGAATGAGGTGCGCACAAAGTACGACAAGATGTTTGAGCGAACAAATCAAGATGTTTTGTCGAGTCACTACAACAAGCTTGTGCTTGATGGCGATGAGAATGCGGATGACGACGACGGCGATTTCCTCTCAGTCAAGAGAGTACTGAAGGACGATGAGCTAGACGACGAAGCAAACAACGCTTTCAAGAGCACAGCAAAGGTCATTGATGGTCTAGGCGGTGAAGAGCCATTTTTGGTCGACTCGAAACGTCGTGAGAAGGCTCTCAAGTCAAAGAAGAAGATGCTCAAGTTCAAGGGCAACTCAACCAAAGTCGTATTCGACGATGACGGCAACGCTCATGCTATCTATGAGCTCAAGGACGAGGACGACTTCATGGGAGAGGGTCCAGCCGAAGAACAGCGCCGCAAATTCGTTGAAGACGAGACATCGCGTGTTCGCGAGGCAGATGTGGACGACAAAGCTCTCGCCAAGCAAAAGCGTCGCGAGAAGCGAGAAAAGCGCAAGGCCGCCGAGCGAGCAGAGCGTATGGGTATCGCATCAGACGACGACGACGGCGATGCGCCCATGCTGCACAACGCAGACGAAGGCGAAGATCCTCTGGCTCTTATGCGATCGTTGCCAATGGGAGGCGACAGGTCGGACAGCGAGGAAGATCGCGAACCGCCCAACAAGAGAGCAAAGAAGTGGTTCGAGGACGACTCGGAGGACGAGAAGAAGAGCAGAGGCAAAGGAAAGGTTATCAAGGTGCAGGACGAGCCACAGACTTTGCAAGATCTCGAGGCGCTTGCTACTGGATTGCTGGATTAAGGAGGTGGATGGGCTTGATACCCTTTGGAGCCTTGTATACAGGGATAAACAACAGTTGTGAATTGAAATGCACAGGGTTAATGTTCAAGTTTAGTATCTATTGGAAAGAGCTGATTTATGCTGCCGTCAGAAAAGTCATGATTAAATTGTAAGTAGCACCATTCTCAGCAAAACCTACTTATCCATTCCCATACCAGCTCCACGCTTCAATGCCTTGCGTATATAATTCACATTCCCACACAAGACTATACATGAACCAACCAACGCCCAGAAAGCACATTGAAGTCTAGACTGCGCCAACACGTTTATTGATCTGTCGGCTTTTTCACCAGCTATTCCGCCACGTTTCCAAATAATCGAATACGATAAAAGCACGTATGGTCTGGCGCGCCGTAATTGCCCATGGATCGAACGACGATCTGATCTGTGCCGATTCCGAGGTTGGAGAACTGATCTTTGATGTGCTGTACGTGCACGCCGTCATTGAGCTCGTTTCCAACGTACTCAAAGTCGCTGATTTTGACGAATTGGTCCGATAGGGGAACAGACACATTCCGATTTGTGGTGTCGTCTCTGAACCAGTTGGATGTTATAGCAAAGACCTGATCACGCTCCATTTTGTCTTGGAATCTAGCAAAGACTTCGATCTGTCGTGGCCGAGCCAGTGGATCTGTTGTAGCGTTCTTATTAATGTGTTCGATGACAATCTCAGTAGGAACGACCAGATGGCCAAGGTGGACGGAGATTCTGGCACCGTGGTATCGTCCGCTGCCATCGATGTCGTGAACTGAGCAAAAACAGTCTCCTTCATCTTGCCAAGGGTGAAGTGCTGCCGCGGCAGGGAGAGGACGTATGCCAGAGATGCCACGCTTCAAGGCTTCTGTCGTAGCGACGCCCTTCTTCCATGGATCCCACACACTTGTAGTGAGAGAGCTATCGATGGTAGCCCCAGCACCAACGGCAAAGAAGTTGACCTGGTGCTTGAGGCGCGTATTCCAATCTTCGTGGATCTTCGCCTTGGCGCTAACTCCAAGGGTTTCGTCTGATATAGTCTGAACAACGATCTCTCGAATGAGTTTCCTCATCTCAGCGTCCGATGTTCCCTGGGGAGCCATCAACTGTGCAGTGCGAATCGACTCTTGAATATGAGTCAGCATATCCGACTTCAGTTCTTGGAGCTCGGCTTGAACTGTTGTCTGATGGGCCACCAGTTCATTTTCAAGGTGCTTTATGAATTCGCTTCGAGTAATAACAGTTTGGTTCTGCTTGCCGAGTTGCTCATTGACAATCTGAGCGACTTTCTTGTCAAATGCAGCTCCTGACCCAGCAGCTTTTGTCTTAGCCATTGCCTTTTCAACAAGCGGTTCGAGGATCTTGTTGTTGTTCTTGAACCATTTGTCCCAGAAAGTAGGCAGCTTGTCCTCAATGCCGCGGTCGACCTCTTTTGTGAGCTTCGACTGGAAATCTTTGTCTTTACCGAGTCCAGCCACAATAGCCTTCCACTGCCTTTCCGTGGAAATCTCGTAGTTTCCACCCTTCTTCTTCATGTTCAAAAAGCTTCCACTCTCTTTAAGATAATCTTGAAGACCATGGTAGAACTGTTGGGGGATAGCTGGTTTTCCATTGACGGTTTCCATGGTGATAAATCGAGGAAGTTTCGCTTCCAGCTTCTCGAGGCTTTTCTTCTGGTCACTGAGTTTTGACGTCAGCTTTTTCACTGCTTTTCTGACTTCATCTTGAATGTTGTCAATGGGAGTGCTTGCAAATACGTCAATCTCATCGTCATCTCTACTCCAGGAGGGCCATGAAGGCATTGAGAATGATGGCATCATGTCTCCGACGTTGTGAATAAAGCCAGAAGGGTTCGGGATGTGAAAATCACCTAAGCCAAAGGATGGCACGCTCGGTAGAGATGGTTTCACAGCTCCCATGCCTGAAAAGAGGAAGACTCCCAACAGCAAGCTAACGCCGACCATGAGAACAGTATAGACAACTCCTTCAATCTGAGAGCCTCGAATTTGAACACCAGATAATCTGTCAAGAAAGTTGACGAAATGATCCATAATCTTATCGACCAGCCATACCACGGACTGTAGATATGTCATGGGGTTTAGTAACTTCCACCAATCCGTAGGGCCACCATTGTTGTACTGGTCGTCGTCAAAATCGTCAAAGTCATCGTCTCCGTGCCGTCGCCAGATCAATTTGAAAGGCCAGAGTGTTGATAACCAAGCAATCTGTTCCCGATACCATCGACGCCACGGCTCTATTTGGGGCGCTCGTTCTCTCTCGGCTCTCTCGGCCCGTTCACGAGCGATTTGGTCCTCTGTTTCTTGAATCTCTCGCTGAATGTCCCAAACACGCTCTTGTGGATCACGGGGAATCTGACGAGCCTTTTCAAGCACGCTTGATTGCCCAACAGTCCTTCCAGGTGTAGAAAAAAGGCTCTGGCCTCCGCTTGTTCTTTGATCTCTCCTCTCAGGAGCAGCCTGTCGAGATAGCTGTTGTGCTGCCTGTCGACGGTTTGTGTTGGCTGTGCGTGTAGAAGTTTTCTTTGTGATTGTGCGTGCCTTTCTCGCATTGCCTCCATATCGGGTGTCGCTCTCAATGTCGTCTTGATCGCTTTCAGCAGAGCTTTCACTCTGTTCGCTATCTTCCACCGGAGGGTTTCGAGGCCGGGGCTGACTTAGTCGGGTTTTGTGTGGGGCTGGTGTGTTCACCGAAGTCCTACTACGAGCAGTAGGTGCAGCACTCTTCTCCAGCTCGTCTTCTTCTAGTTCACGCGATTGCTGCCGTGTTTGTCTCGGGACTTGGAGTGACGTTTGCTGGGTATCTCTTTGTCTACGGGGCTGCGGCTCGAAACCCAGTTGCTGGCCAAGACGAGATGGCTGTAGGCTACGCTGCAGGGACGTATCTCGTTGAGCTCGAGGATTTAGATTGGGGGCAGCAAGTTGCCTTTCAGTACTTGCTGTCGAAGGTGGCACCGATCCTATCGTTGCATCTTCGTAGTATTCACTTTCCAATCCAAAGCTTCGTGAGCTATCATCATCTCTCTCAGTCGCTAATTGCTGAACAGTGCCTGTTACTGAGCGTGATGTATCTGTTCCATGTTAGACTTGTCGAGAGCAATATCCCATGTCACTCACTGTCTCTTGTTGGACCCGCGTCATCTGCCCTTGCGGATGCTGCCTCTGGCTTTGCTGGTCGAACAAATCCTTCCTCATCCTCGACATCGTTTGCAAGGGCTTGGTTAACAGCACTGCCCAAGTCCATGCGCTGCAGACCAGCTCCCACTTTCGGCGGTGGTTCGGCAGCAGAGCCATATGTGTACTGTCTCCGTGTGCTTGGAGTTCCTTGAAGAGCCGGCAGATGAGGCCTCACTAACGTATTCTGCGGCTCATCCGTAGATTGTTGCTCGGGTTCCCGACTTGAGAGGCGGGTAGTGCGTCTACTGACTCTGGGAGGCATGGTTGAGGTGAAATGTGAAGGTTGAGTGAGGTTGGTGTGAACAGAGGATTTAACGAAAAGATTTAAGTCTGAAAGCAAGTGCGACCTTTTGCTAGCGATGATGTTGATGTGTGAAAGTGGTCGTTCTTTGTCCTCTTAGATGAAAATAGCAGCAGTGACTTTGTGTGTCTACCACACAGACGTATCAGAGCAACACCACCAAATAGCTCCCGCCTCTAGTTGTGATTCACAAAGACAGGTTTGCCGTGCGCCAGCTTGACTGGCCAATCTTAGCGCTGAGATGTAGTCAAACACAACAAAGAAACATGTTGGTGGCGATGAGATGAGCAAACAATGAGTCCTGAGAGGTTCCGTCAAGATTTTCGCGATGATGGCAGTGCGATAATTTCGGTATCGGCGATGACTTCTTTTTTGCTGGGTCAATGAATGCGTCTTTCTTTTTTTGTCGATACTTCTTGTGATGCTATCGCGAAGATGCTGTACGCAGCAGCCGACGCGATACGCGCCGAGGATTAGGCGGCGCAAATTACGTGATCACGTGCACTGGCGTATAAAGTGCTTCTAGATTACAGTGAAGCAACTTCCAGTTCAGATTGAGATGGCTTAAGAGATCGATTCTATCAAGCGGCTTCAGGCAGAATAATTGCCTTGTTGCTTTTCAATTCTCATTCGTAAAATCGAGATGCCAATCAAAGTACGCCATCGCTCCATATTTCCGCCGCATCTGATCGAGACCAACTCAACTTCACTGAGAGTTATTAGTGAAGAATCGAGACTCGCACTTACAGTCCATTAAAGCCTCGACCATGAGCAAAGTGCAAGATAATTTTCCTGGAATTTATAGGAAATGGGGAATATTCTTGCTCATCCTTTCACAACTGCATTCCTTCGGATTCGTGACCGATACGAGAAGCAGTACGAAGTCTCAGTCGGACTTAGCCATCGGAGAGAGCGCTATCAATGCATGAAATATCCAAGTTGGAGTCATTACTCACGAATGAACGACACCAAAGTTCACTCTCCGTCAACTGCCGACTACAAGGCGTATTATGTCGTAGATTGTAATATGATTAATTATATTCATACTCCGTAGTACAACAGAGAATGTACAGAGTAAGAGATATACAGTGGGGGAACAAAAGTTCCGACACATCCCGGGTCCAACCCCGCTTTCAACAAAACAACAACATCAACAC
>VYWZ01001484.1:0-16612 GCA_008711595.1 Fusarium xyrophilum | reverse complement strand
ATTATATTATATTCTTAATACCTATCTAGTATAACAGAAAATAAATAGTACTAAGCTTAGCTCTATATTAGTAATCTATAGAGCACTCTAGTTCTAGAATACTCAATTACTAGCAGTCTAATCAAGGAAGTGGGATAAAAATACAAGGAGAAGTAATTTATAAGGTAGGAAAATAAATCGGAGTGACGGTGAGGTTATTATCTCCTGATTCAGGTCGGCAGTGGCAGATCAGTCAGTCCCTCGCTCCACCCTCTCGAGTGTGAATCAGTGCTTCCTACACCAACAGTTCTCGGTGGGCCTCCCACCATCCCTCTTCGTTATACTTCTCTTTCAGTGATAGACTTTTTTTTCTCCCTCTTCCCTCCTTATGCTACTGAAAGCAAAGCACTACCCGCGAACCTTCTTTCGTTCTTTAGCTTTCCACCAGTCACTCTCCTACGTGAAGACAGCTCCACCAAAGTGCACCAGAATACCCCAACACTTGGCTCGCCCAAGACTTCAAAATTGCTATTCAGTACTCCCCCATGATAAGAAAATGATGGAAGTCGATGAAGAGCAGTCTTCGAATAGCGGGAGTGCAGACTCCTCGCGGTCGGAGAGTCCTGCTACCGCCTCGACACCATCACCAATGATCGAGGTCGAAGAAACAGTCACCATTCTCCCCACAGACAAGGCCCTGAATGGCAAGCAAAAGGCCTCAAACAAGTCCAAGGACGTGCCTCGAGTCCCGGACATCATCAAGCCTCGTGCCTACCAGCGAGAGATGCTAGAGCAGAGCCTGAGGAGGAACGTCATCGTTGCGGTAAGCACCTTCGGGCATCGTTATTTCGAATCATATCGTCTAACAGTTATCAGATGGATACGGGCAGCGGAAAGACCCAAGTGTATGTTCATAGCAGAGTGTTCTGGGAGCGAGACGTTGACTGAACACTACAGCGCCGTTCTTCGCATTCAAGCGGAACTCGAGAGATGTTCACCTGACAAGGTTCGTGGATCAATGAACAAACCGATGGCAGCTTACTGACTAACTGTGTAAAGCTTGTGTGGTTCTTGGGTAAGACCGTTGGACTCGTCGAGCAACAGTATAATGTCATCAAAGGACAAATGCCATCGGTGTCCATGAGACTGCTTACGGGGCAGCTCAACATCGAAACATGGTCACCAGGGGTTTGGCCCCAAATTCTCGAGGGCACTCGCATCATCGTATCTACATTCTCCATCTTGCGTGATGCTCTTGACCACGCCTTTGTCACAATGGACATGCTCGCTTTAATAGTAGTTGACGAAGGTAAGTGGCTGTTCGCCTTACAACCACTCTTGTTAACCACCGGCAGTCCATAATTGCGTCAAGAACAACCCTGGGCGGATGATCATGATGAACTTCTACCATCGACACAAGAGCGCGGGTATGCCAGTACCAGACATACTTGGCTTGACTGCCAGTCCCATTATCTCGTCAGATCTTAAGGAGATCGAGAAACTGGAGAATACGATGGACGCTATCTGTGTTACTCCGACCATTCATCGAGAGCAACTGCTAAAGCATATCAACAAGCCTCACCTCGTTCGCTCACTCTACAATGTCACGAAGATCCCTCCCCGTACGCCACTGATGCAGCAACTGCAATCAGAATACTCGAACATGGATATCGCAAAGGATCCTGAGGTTCTTAAGTTAAAGGCTCTTGTCGCTGATGATGAAAAGAAGCGGGAAAGGTTAATGAACCTGATTATGAAGCACGACACCTTCTCGCAACAGCAAATCAAGGGCCTCTGGAACAAGAGCAGAGAAATTCTTGCCGAACTTGGTAGCTGGGCAGCAGACTATTACATATCACAGATGATCAAGAACTTCCTTGGAAGAATCGATGAGAACATTACTTTCAACGATGCATGGTCCAACGAGGACAGGACCTATCTTGCAGGGCACTTGCGCCGAATCAACATCGATGTCGTTGACAACTCGTCACCAACCGAGCAAACCGTGTCGCACAAAACTAGCCGACTGATCCATGAGCTTCTTGAGGCCGAGAACGATGTGGTTGGAATCATTTTTGTCAAGGAACGAACTGCAGCGCATACGCTTTGTAAGCTTCTTAACAACTACCCCCCTATCCGAGACCGTTACAAAGTCGGTGCAATAGTCGGGGCTTCGAGCTACGGACTCCAGAAACAGAAGGTCTGTGAGTACCCCATTGACTCTGACAAAGTACTCGAGAATTTTAGATCAGGAGCTTTCGATCTCCTGGTGGCCACCAGTGTCTTGGAAGAAGGCATTGATGTTCCCGCATGCAACCTAGTTGTGTCCTTCGACGAGATTGCTACCCTCAAGTCATTCATCCAGCGCCGCGGAAGAGCTCGCATGCCGGAGTCCAAGATGATTGCCTTGCTGAGCTCAAGTGTAGACACACACGCCTGGGAAGACCTGGAGGTAGGCATGAAGGAACGTTATGAAGATGACCAACGAGAGTTGAATCGATTGAATAAACAGGCATGGGCCGAGGATATTGATTCTACCTACTATATCGTGAAGAGCACAGGAGCACGGCTCGACCTCCACAATGCTCGACAACACTTGGATCGCTTCTGCCGGGTTGTTTTTCGCTCGGATTACGTCACCCAGCTCCCTGAATACGTCTTCCACAAAGAAGATACTCCATACGGTGGGCCGATCCTGAGAGCTACGGTCACCTTGCCGGGAGGGTTGCCGCTGAATCTTCGTACGTTCGAAAGTGCTTGCGGATGGAAGTCTGAACGGAATGCCATCAGAGATGCCGCTTTTCAGGCATACGTCGCTTTGTACGAAGCTGGGCTGGTCACAGATAACCTGGCCCCTATCAATGCTAAGTCAGAGAAGGTGGAAGAAAAAACCGACCTGATACCGGAGCCCCTGTTCGACCCCTGGATTCAGATCGCCCAGCGCTGGAAGTCGGATTGTGATAAGCAATTCTACTTGCTCGAGTTTACCGATGACGAGTTTCCCAGCCCTTGTCTATTTGGCGTCATTTTACCTGCTCTGATTGACCTGCCTCGAAATATCACGTTATACCCTGGGAATGGCTCCAAGTGGTCCATTGTGTGGAGTTCGGTCGACGACGTGCCCGATGAGGTATCTTCAAACGATCTGGATATAACTTCGGCTCTCTTGGCTATGAACTTTCAGCACCGCTGGACGGTGGAAGATCGCGAACATGTCATCAAGATAACCTTGGAGAGTACATCCATCTTCCCTGCTCCTCGCGTCACCCGGGATTCCATGGCTGCATATCCCTTCCGCGGAGCAGGGGAAGAACAGGCCAAGAAGCACAGAGTTCTCGTGCGGGATCAGAAAAACAAGCCGTTTCACTACGTCCGCACGATACCCTCAAAGCCCAACTATCTCGATGTGCAACACCCATTCTATGAATATGAGAAAGCAGAAGAGCATGAGGAGTATCTGGTTCTGGAAAGATGGGGTACCCGAAACGATTTACTTCATGATTTAAGAGATGCTCAGCCCAAGTCAAGCACTAAGCCGTACGAATATGTGCTTCCTATCTCTCATGCCCGTGTTGATAAGGTCGGAAGACGAGTCGTCAAGTGCGGTCTGTTCATCCCACACATCATACATGAGCTAGAGGTGCATCTCATTGCCTCTGAATTATCGTCTACGCTTCTGAAGCCAGTTGGCATCGAGAATTTGCAGTTGGTGCTCGAGGCCATAAGCTCACCTAGTGCTTGTGAGCCTGTTGACTACCAGAGACTTGAACTTTTGGGCGATTCGATTTTGAAGTTTTGCGCCGTCACTCAGGCTTATTCTGAACGTAAGTAGCCCCCCTTGTTATGGAGGTCGATAGACTAACTGTCACAGACCCGACCTGGCCAGAAGGCCTTCTCAACCATTTTAAAGATCGACTCGTATCCAACGAACGTCTCCAACGAGTGTGTCTTGAGAAAGGTCTCTCAAAGTTCATGCTTTCCAAGAGTTTCACCGCCTTGAGATGGAGGCCACTCTATCTTGATGACATTCCCAAGGAAAAGTTTCCCCCTCGACCCGCGCCAACGCGAGGGTCAAAGACCTTGGCCGATGTTGTAGAAGCACTTATCGGAGCCTCTTACCAAGACGGAGGGATGACCAAGGCACTTAAATGTATTTCAGTCTTTTTGGGCGACAAGTGTAACTGGCATCACGAAGGTGTGGCCAGAGACATTCTCTTTGCTGCAGCTCCTAGCGACGTCAAGCTTCCTAGTATCCTTGAGCCCCTTGAAGACCTGATCAGGTATACATTCAAGAAGAAGTCTCTGCTGATCGAAGCAGTTACTCATGCTTCATATGCTACAACCATGCAGGGAAGATCCTACGAGCAGCTCGAGTTTCTGGGGGACGCTGTCCTGGATTACATCGTTGTCACCAAAATGTTTCAGCACGATCCACCAATTTCCACTGGTCGCCTTCATATGATCAAAACGGCCATTGTGAATGGGGATTTCCTTTCATTCGTGAATCTAGTCAACTCTGTCCAGCGAGAAGATTTGGAAGTGGACCGGGAAAGTCAGCTTATAACCAAAACTACTGCACTTCCACTTTGGAAGTTCATGAGGTTTAATTCTTCCGAAATGGCCAATGCCATGGTAAAGACGGAAGAGAGATTCGAGTCCATGCGACATCAGCTTCGCGCGGCTTTGTGGGGTGATGGGCACGAACCCAGCGGTGATGGCCCATACCCTTGGGTACTCCTCGCACGCCTTCAGCCCCCCAAGTTTTATTCGGATATGTTTGAAGCTATTCTCGGTGCCGTCTGGGTCGACTCCGGGTCGATTGAAGAATGCACGCGTGTTCTTGAAAGATTTCAGGTAATGAAATATCTGGAGTTTGTTATCAAGAACGACATACAGGTTCAGCATCCCAAGGAGCAACTCTCTAGATTCGCTTTTGCAACGAAAATGAAATACACCACAACCGAGATCAAAGAGCCCGAGCCTCAATGGAGTTGTGAACTCACAATTGGAGAGCGTTTGGTAGCAGAAGTCGAAGGTTCTCTCAACAAAGTTGAAGCCATGGCCAAAGCTGCGGAGAAGGCGATTCGACTTTTGACAGGAGAGATGAATGCAGTCGATCAGCAACAAGATGCCATGGATACCTCGTAGGAAGGGGATCGGGAATGCGCCCCACTGAGAGATGATCTTGCACAGAAACAGGACGAGGTCTCGGCCAATACTTTGCTAGACAAGGAGTCCACCCATCATCCAATGGAAGGCACCTTAACCGACAATGCGGAGGACAAGGATCCGGTCGTTCCTTCAAGGAGAGAGAGCAAGACGAAGTCGTTGATTGAGTCACCTAAGAAGGAGAATTCGAAGCATTTGGCCGCCCAGCCAAAGGAAGTGGGTTCAGCTCATGGACCCATAGAGGAAGATTTGATCGATTTCTCGGAGGACGAGATGTCGGTCGACCGTCCAAAGGAAGTAGATTCAGGCTATCATTCCATCGAGGAGGATTTGATCGGGTTCTCAGACGATGAGATGTCGGATGACCGTCCAAGTAAAAAGAGACCAGTTGACGTTTCAGAAGATTCCGAGATAGCTGATCTTGCAGAGAAGAAGAAATTTAAGAAAGTGTGAGGCAAGAGGATTCTGGAACTCATTTGGAGAAGGTAGATCAAGAAGGACAAGACTAGACATTGCTTGCAGATACCTAGATAGATACCCTAACTCGTCTATACTTGCTTTCCAAGTTCTTCCAAGATCGTGTCTACTGTCCACTCGAATGTCTTCTCAATACCTCCATCGGCATTCACATCGCTCTGTACATTGATACCCTCCTTATCCAAAACATCCGTCTGGAACTTGCCCTCTACATCGCCATCCTCAAACATCCAAGCGTGCTCCTCAACATAGTTAGGCCATACGATCTTATCAACGTAGCCAGGAGGGTCTACCCAGAAGCCCTCCAGGGTGACATATCCGTCTCTGGCTTCTCTTCTCTTCTTGGCCTTCTCATACGTTGTGCGCAAGAAGAGTTTGATGTCCAAGTTAGGCTTTATGGCAGCCATGGAAGGGGAGTAGAGAAGAAAGCCGTCGAGGAGACATAGACGGAGATTTTTGCGGAGGGGATGGTCTGGGTCTAGAGCGGCATCGACTTTGGCTCGTTGAGCGGCGATGCTGGCTTCTGATACGGGGCACTTGCCCACGGAGTTTTGATCTTCTTTGGAATCAAAGGTAGGCTAAAAAGATGAAGTCAGACACAAACATGCTGACTAAAGATGTATGACTTACAGGAAAGGCAGCGTGTTGGCGGATATAAGCGAGGGACTCAGCCATGGCCGGGATGTCGAGGGCCTCAGCACAGTCCCAGTCTAAGAGACCATTTTTGGTGGGCAGCCTACAGAAGTTAGACATAGCTCAAGTCAAAATATCAGTTTTTGATCGTACTCATTCTCAGGTCTATAAAAGTCATCCTCATGAAGAATGAAAGTATTGGGGAAAATGTCCCGCAGTAGCCGTGCGAGAGTTGTTTTCCCACTCGAGGAGCACCCCGAGATACCGACAATGAGGGCCTTGTTTGCGCTCATGATGCCAAGACATCAGCAGCAGTCAACTTACATATGTTGTGTAATGTTGAACTGGTCGTGAGTTTGACGTCGGCAAAGTGCGGGAGGCACGCACGCACGCATAAGTTATGCAGGGGAGGGTTTGATAGTGGCTCTCAGCCGCTAACGACGGAAATACAGGGGGTTGTTATTGACTTATTATCGGGACTTTGATCTAGTTACGAGACAAGGTTCAACGGACTTGGCATCATCCTCAAAACATAACTTAAACTACTGATTTTATTATCATCGTCTTCTTAGTAAAATAGACTAAAACCAAAATTCCTGATATTTTAGATCAGGAGTGGACAGTCACGCGATGGTTGTTGCGATAGCCTCGCACAGTCACAATCTAAGATCGCCATTGTCATTCCCCGCCGAGTCTAGCGGAAGATATTGCAAGAGACGGCCAGCCGATTTGCTGAGAGGACATCGACGGACGGCGATTGAATAAACATGTCTCTACGTGCGACAACACTTTACCATCATCGGTAGCTAGCGTCTACATTCCCTTGCGGGATATTGCCAAGAGCTGCACTATAATTTACTACAATTAGACTTGGGCTTACATTTAGTTACATCAAACGCGGGAAAAGTTTGAGGCAAGGGAGAATGTATCTGTGCAAGTGTGCAAGTCGATGCCCGCAAAGAAATGTCTATTTTGCTTCTGTTCTTCATGATACCGGTTCGTTGTCTGTCCCTTCTCGCCTCTAATCTCAGCTCGCATTCTCCCCAAGCGTGCCAAGTCCGCCATCGTGCACTTATGATTCGATTCCGAGTCATATACCAAGATTCCAACAAATCGATTTGGTCATCTTGCCCAATAATTAGCAGCCGGCACATACCAGACGCCTCTCCCGTGTGCTCTCCCTTCCTTGAAAGGCAACTTTGCCCTTTACGTAGCACTACCCAAAGGTATCAATCATGGGACAGCATTCCCGGCTACTTCCACAAGCAATAATGTCGAAGCCTTCAAACTCCTCCTTCATGGAAAAGACTCTGCCTCCGAGGAATAGGGTGGCAGACAAGACCGAGTGGGTGAGAATTCGTACGCCAAAGGTGGTAAAATCGAGGGCATTTCGAAGAGCGGCGACTATTACATCTGCTGTGTCGTTTGCTCTCACGTTCATTATCGTGTTGGCAAAGTTGACGAATGCGGGTTTCTTTATACCAAAACTTGTCAGCCATATCTCGAGATATCCCACATGTCAGAGCAAGGGGATCAATGGAACGAGAGATATATGGGAAGCTTCACAGAAGAAGTGCGAGAACCTGAGGGACGACAAGTTTACGTACATTCTGAATATCTTTCCGGTCTCATTGGTAGTTTGCTGATAACGATCGTTCTCCAGAATTGCTGTGCAAACGTATCGTCGACCGAAGGAACTCCAAGAAACGCTCAACATTATCCTGAGCGAGGAAGTCCCATCACTCCTTGAAATAGTCGTCGTATGGAACGACCTCGAAAACCATCCCCCAGATGACTACGTTTCAAATCACGGAGTCCCCGTCCGATTCCGAAAGTCGAAGCGCAACAGTCTAAACGAAAAGCTCTGGCCCGATCCCGACTGCAAGACACAAGCGATCCTGCTCTCAGACGATGATGTCTACTATCACCCGAACGATCTCGAGTTCGTCTTTCAGACATGGCGCAAGTTTGGCAGGAATCGAATGGTCGGTCGGCGCTCTCGCTCGATGCACGCCCGTCGATACTTTTGGATACCACAAGTACACGTTCTGCTCCAGCAGATGGGGGGAGGATGACTATAACATAGTGCTGACCAATCTCGCTTTTTCACATGTGTCGTTCCTCGACTACTACTCCTCCAACGACACGATCATGACACAGATCAGAGAGTATGTTGACGAGGGCTTCAACTGCGAGGATCTTGCCATGAACTACGTCCATGGACTACTGACTGGAGAAGGACCTCTGCTCATCGACGGACATGAGAAATATGTCAACTTTGTTCCCAAAGTTGGAATCAGTATGAAGAAGGGTCGGTCATATGGAGGCCCGAAGTGCCTGTCTGAACGACTTTTCCAAGATGTTTGGATGTCACCCCTTGGTGGATGAGTCCGAATACATCCAACGAGGTGTACTGATAATGTGAGAGATTTCAGAAATAATATGTCATTTTGAGCGGTTTGAATCGTAACGAAGCGAGTCTTGTGTGAATAGTGTATAACAAGACGGGACACAGATAGTTGCTTGCTCAGGGTTAGCTGCTACTAAGGCAGAGTAGTTGAAGACGGCTGAACCGGGAGCATTGCATCATGGTCATTACCGATTTAACGAACGATTTTAAAATTAAAACGCTGAATAAGAAAAGTCGGGCAATGGATAAAGGTGAAAATATGATCTTGGCCGGGCTTTGAAACGCCCATGAAATCGGGTTTCATCGACAACTCGCTGCTGCCCCCACGTGATGTGACCAACGTCAACCCAGAGCACTTGGATCCATAACCAAAACCACCAAAAACAGCATCACAATCTCAAATCCTCCTCCTCATCCCCACTCCCAACCATGGCGATGAACCCAGGCGAGCAAACAGGAGTAGTCATCTCCACGGCCGTCGTGGCTCTCCTCACCGGTTACGCTTTCGGTATCTATACTATCCGTGGCTATCTCATCCCACCCTCTCTGTTCGAGGAGCGTCGGCGCAACATACACGATCCCGTCGAGAGTGACGAGAGCGATATCGACGAGGATGACACTGTCCTCGACCATGCGCCCAATTGGGCTAATGGCGCTGACGCCGATAAGAGGCAGGGTTTGAAGAATGCTGAGAAGGAGAAGGAGAAGGAGCCTGTCCTGAAGGACAATGGAGAGGAGTGCAAGCTTATCCTGGTAGTGCGAACAGATCTCGGCATGACAAAGGGTACGTTGCCACGCCTACAATTGAAACCCTTTATGTAGAGTGCTAACAGGATGCCTTGTAGGCAAAATCGCTGCTCAGTGCTCGCACGCTACCCTCGCATGCTACAAGACCCTATCCCGCGCCCCCGCCGACTCTCCCCTGTCCAAGATCCTCAAGCGCTGGGAACGTCTCGGCCAGGCCAAGATCGCCGTGCAGGTCAAGAGCCAGGACGAAATGCTCGAGCTTCGACGCAGAGCCCGGTCTCTCGGTATCACAGCTGAGGTTATCCAGGATGCTGGCCGGACACAGATTGAGGCTGGCAGCATGACAGTGCTGGGCATCGGACCTGCGCCTCGAAGCCTCGTCGACCAGGTCACTGGCGGACTTAAGCTGCTGTAACTGGTGAAAGACTCGAAAAGAATAGAAAGGATTTGGGGGATACACGAAGACACGTAAGGGGTTACGAATTGGGTCGGATATGCAAAAGTACTTCACTATAGACATTCACATGGGAGATTGATAGACAACCCCCCATTTTTCACTCAGAAGAAGCATATTTTCTGTGAACAAGGGTATTATTCGCATTTTCACGTCCAAGTCTATTACTCCCTTCTCGCAAATCTCGCCAAGGCCGGTCCCAGATCCGCTTCCGCCTCGATCTGCTTCCTGTCCTTCTTTGCCTGCTGCTCCTTCCAGATCTCGTCCACCTGCAATCTCTTGTCGTCGATGATGTTCTTCTTTCGCTGCTTGCGCAGATACTTCTTGAGCGCGCCGTTTTTGCCCCTTGCTCGCTTGCGGATCTCCTCTGCGATATCTGTGGCTGGTGTGTCTAGATCCTTCTCTGCGCGGCGCTGCTTGTCGGATCGTAGATCCAAGTTTCCAATGTAGTTGGGGTCGAGGGCGATCATGTCGGGTTGAAGCTTGTTAAGCAGACCCTTCACTTCGGATTCCCGTCGTTGCTTGGCGGTCTCGAAGGGGTTGACCTCCAGTGCGTCGTAGTTAGCTTCACCAGCGCCAGGGACGATGATGGTAGAAAAGCCTGAATCGTGACCAAGACCGAGGACATCTTCGAAGGGGCACCAGCGCACGCGCTCAATGCGCTTGCCCTCACCACCCCAGGCCATATAAGGACTCTGGACCTTTTCTTGAACAGGGGCATTCTTGTTGAAAAGACCCTTCCAGATTGTCGTCTGAGTACCCCATCCAACAGCTGTCAAGCCAGTATCTGAAATAGCCAGCGAAGAGGCAGGCTGGCGTGTGAAGTAGTTGTTGACCTCTCGGAACATTCTCAGATCCCAGACTGCCATCTTCTGATCCTGGCCTGCTGACACCATGTATCGACCTTCACGGTCAATGGCCAAGTCTCGTACGGGTCCCCGATGCGCTAACAATTTGACAAGAGGATCCTGAGTGTTGGGCGACCATAATGTAACTGTTCCGTTTTGGTGACCGACATGTAAGATGGCGTTCCAGGGGTTCTGCTTGAGGGAACATGGTTGGCCTAATCGGGTGGGAATTTCGGCGACTAGTTGTCCTGTTGATGTGTCCTGATATTTGAGGAAACCGACTGAGCCCTGAAGCTGTCAGTTGTGTATGTAGTAAGTGGGAAAGGCGAAACTCACGATTGTTGCTAATAGGTAGTGGTATGGCAGAAACTCCATATGAGACACCTCCTGGTGTTTCCTCAGAGTGTGCAATTCCACGCCATTTTGATCGTAGATATAAACGTACTTCTTTTGCGCAACAGCAAAGTATTGGTTGTTGTGTAGCCACTTGATATCCCGCACGGTCTCACCCAGTTGTAATTCGCAACCAAGCTTACCCTCTCGCCAGTCCATCGTCGCAACATGACCCTTTCGACCACCGAGCAACAGGTCCCGCCCATTCCTCGAGTAGTCGAAGTGATATGGTCCCAGGTCGTCCAGCTTGAGCTCGAATCGCTTTTGCGCAGTCCCCACAGCAATATCCGAAGCAATATCGTCTTGTCGGACCTTGTATGTTCGTTCGAGCTCGTCCTCAGCTTCGAGAAAGCCAGATGTGTTCTCGAGTAAAATCTCGGCGTCTTTGGCTTTCAGCGCAGCGTCCTGGTACTTGCCCTCGAGGCGCTTCATGTTGCTTCGAAGCTTCTTGTCCTTGATGGCCTTGATGTTGACCTTCTTCCCTCGACCGTAGGCTTTGTTTGCTTCTCGGATTCGACGAGCACGTTCTCGCTCGTGACGAGGAACGAGTTCTGTTCTGGCACCTCGAACGGCGAGTGCGCCATTATCGCGCACCTTTGAACAGGGTGCATCAACTGTGTCGACCTCCATATTTTTGTATTATCAACGCGCTCAACTGGAAGAAGGGCAACTTTGAATTGGATGGCAGATGAATTGGCATACATACAACTTTCCTTATCGACAAAAAAATTCACCGCTTATCGTGCTGAGTCTATTGGATGCGATGCTCCACTCTTTGTTGACAGAATAAACGGTCATCCGAGTACTTGGTTCAATTCATTGCAAAAGTATGCTCATTGACTCGAGATGTTATCTACAGAAAAGATTGCTAAACTTGAGTAAATGCATATTATGATACAAAGCATCTCTTTGGTTTTGATATACATAATGATTAGATCAATCATTAACGAGTCTACGCCTCGGAGACTCAGCACCTATCTAGCAATCAGGGTTCTCCACTAATGCGCCACTATCGATAGGCACAAAAATTATTTTGGATTTAACCCCGCCATCACCGCCTAAGAATATCGACGATATTGCCATCATTTTGCCTACAATTTGTACAGAAATCTCAACTCGATATTTCTGTCCCTCAATCTGGCTTCGTTACCATTTCGATTCAAAGCCCGTGGCGAGAGCAAGATGCCCGTCGCTGTGGCTCATTCCCATAGGCCAACCACAAAGGTAACACACAAGGCCTTCAAGTCACGGGCTGCTTCTAAGCATGAGTTGAGAGACCGCGCAAAGGGTAAGACTATCCCGAAATTTTGTTATTTCTCCAATTCTGACACAAACACAGGCCGAGTTGCCGACGAAAAGGGCAACAGAAAGACTCCTCATCAACAAGTCATGTCTAAATTCGACCGACGAAACCAGGCCAAGCAGGCCCGATTGAACAAGCACAAGGAACATGTCAAGGAAACCTCTGTTTTCGCTGGAAAGGATGGCGCTCCTCGACATATCGCCATCATTCCTCTTTGCGCTGGAACCGACCTCAATGCTGCGATCAGGCAGCTGAACAGCAGTGTCGATATCGAGGACAACACCGAGAGCGGCAACTACCGAGTCACAGTCGATCGATTCAAGCAAAAGTTACAATACATCCCTATCGAGCGAGACCTGAACGCCTGTCTCGACGCTGCCCGTGTTGCCGATTTCGTCATTGTCGTTCTGTCTGCCGACGTTGAGGTCGATGAACTTGGAGAGTTGATCTTGCGAAGTGTTGAGAGCCAGGGCATGTCCACCCTCTTTACTATCGTTGAAGGTCTCGACAAGGTTGAGCCCGCGAAGCAGCGACAAAGTGTTCTGGTCTCCCTCAAGTCTTTCATCACACATTTCCACCCTGAGCAAGAGAAGCTTTACATCATCGAGAACCGACAAGATTGTGCCAACCTCATGCGATCACTGTGCAGCACCACACCAAAGGGCATCCGCTGGAGAGACGAGAGGAGTTGGATACTTGCGGAGGATATCAAGTTCGCCTACTCCGAGTTCGATTCAACAGTTATCACTGGTGTTGTCCGGGGCAAGGGCCTCAAGGCCGACCGTCTTATTCAGGTTGGCGACTGGGGAACTTTCCAGATTGAGAAGATCGAGGCTGCTCCTCTGCCCAAGCAGATCAAAAAGAAGGGAGAGGAGATGACCATTGATCCCGAAGAGGCTGGCAAGCTTCTAGAGGAGCCTTCTGAGGATCATGATGACTTAGTGGAGCTGGCTCCTGAGGAGGTCGTGATGGACGACGCTGATGACGCTATGACAACTGATGCCACTGAGAAGAAGGGTGTTCTTCTGGATGATCACCATTACTTCTCGGATGAGGAGGCTGAGGCAAGAAAGATCAAGAAGAAGGTCCCCAAGGGTACCTCCAACTACCAGTCAGCTTGGTATCTGGAGGATGTCTCTGACTCAGGGTCCGATATGGAAGACTTTGAAATGAAGGATGAGGCTGGAAAGGAGGAGGCTCGTCCTGAGGACGGTCTTGAGGGTTATGCCCCTGCACCCGGCACCGAGGGCGCTCCGTCAGAATATCCCCAATCGGAGATGATGATTGAGCCAGATGAGGAAGAGGATGCTAAGCAACTTGAGCAATATCGAGCTGGAAAGCGAAACGAGGTTGAGGATGATATGGAGTTCCCTGATGAGATTGAGTTGCATCCTCACGTCTTGGCCCGAGAGCGTCTGGCCAGATATCGTGGTCTGAAGAGTCTGCGAACCAGTACCTGGCAGGAGGATGAGGATCGCGCACATGAACCCGAGGAGTGGAGGCGTCTTCTTCAAGTTCCGAACTATCAATCCTCAAAATCTCAAGCCACAAGAGAGGCTCTGGTCGGTGGTGTTGAGCCTGGTACCCGTGTTCACATCTACGTCAAGGGAATCTCCCCTATTCAGGAGAAGACCTACAACCCCAAGAAGCCCGTCACTCTCTTTTCTCTTCTACGACATGAGAATAAGAAGACGGCTGTCAACTACCTCTTCAACCTCAGCTCGGACTTCACCAAGTCTGTCAAGGCTAAGGAGGAACTCATTGTCCAGTGTGGACCTCGCCGAATGGTTATCAAGCCTCTCTTCTCCCAGCCTGGCCAAACACCAAACGATGTTCACAAGTACTGCCGGTTCCTCCACCCCGGTCAGTCAGCTATTGCGACCTTCATGGGTCCCCTAACATGGGGTGCTGTGCCTGTTCTGTTCTTCAAGCGTACCACAGCTGAGGAAGCTGAGAAAGACGAGAACGAGGATGGCCCTCACATTGGTCTTTCGCTCATCGGTACAGGAACCGCTCTACCACCATCCACATCTCGCGTCATCGCCAAGCGCATTATTCTCACTGGCCATCCTTACCACATTCACAAGAAGATTGTCACTATCCGATACATGTTCTTCAACCGAGAGGATGTCGAGTGGTTCAAGGCTCTGCCTCTATGGACCAAGCGTGGCCGCAGTGGTTTCGTCAAGGAGCCTCTCGGTACACATGGTTACTTCAAGGCGACATTCGATGGGCGCATCAATCCTCAAGACTCCATCGGTGTCAGTCTTTACAAGCGAGTGTGGCCACGAAATGCTACCCCTGTGGAGGGACCGTTGTTGGAGATCGAGCCCAGCGCAGTGCAAGCTGATGGCGATATGATGATGGATGACCAGGCATAGACATGACACCCAGTATACCTTTAGAATTAAAAGTTGGCGATTTTTCCTTTCCTCTTATATGACTATTTCCAGTAATGTCCTTTTTGATATATATGTGAATGCTTACTCCAGCTGCTCCAGACCCTCTGTTGGTCTGGGACCTCCCTTGCTTCGTCTCTCTTCCTCTGCACCACTGGCCTTCCATGCGCTCTTGATCAGTCTGATAATGTGATCGACGCCGACATCCTTCTTCACCTGCGCAAAGACGGTTGGTCCACCTTCTCGGATCTTTCGAGCATCCCTCTCCATAACACTAAGGTCTGCACCGACAATCTCAGCCAGATCGGTCTTGTTCACAACCAGAAGATCGCTCTGAGTAATACCAGGGCCGCCCTTTCGAGGAATCTTGTCACCACCACTGACATCGATAACGTAGATGATGAAATCGGCAAGTTCACGACTGTAGTTCGCAGCGAGGTTGTCACCTCCTGATTCAATAAGGAGAATGTCCGTGTCGAACTCGCGATGCAGGTCCTCCAATGCAGCGAGGTTCTGGGAGATATCTTCACGCACAGCAGCATGCGGGCAGCCACCGGTCTCAATGGCGCGGATGCGAGGAGGTGGGAGGGCTTTGTTTCGGGTGAGGAACTCTGCGTCTTCGCGGGTGAAGATGTCGTTCGTCACGGCAGCGAGGGAGTATTCCTTTCGGAGAGCAAGGGAGAGGGCGAGCATGAGGGCAGTCTTTCCGGAACCGACGGGACTAATCAAGTCAGCTTTTCCATTACGATTGAGTCAGAGAGCCTCACCCTCCAATACCAATAGTGAAAGCTCTCTCGGACCATTCTCGTCCTTCTACAATGGGCATCTCTCGACCCAGAAAGCTTCCAGGGCCATCGAGGATCTCATGCGAGTGGCCATGCTCAACAGCATTGAAGCCTCCATCGTGGGAGCGAGAGTGACCGTCGTGAGAGTGCAACATGATGAACAGCTTTTAAGTGAGCCTGGCTTGAGGAAAGTTTTGTTGCTAGAACTAAGGTAGGGAGGGGAAGCTTGAGATAAGAATATAGAGGCTGCCCTATATCAGCTTGAAGCTCCAAATACTGACGTGGGGGTGGGGTTTAGTGGATGGAGACAGTAACCTTCGCCCAGCGGTGGCCGGGAAAAGTGGGACTTGCTCGACTTACACGGACATTCAACATGGACCATCATGGTTTGTTTCTGAATGCAATCCGGATCTCTCACGCGTACTACACTTGCGAGTGTCTTTACTGTGATGAGGCCCAAACATGTCTCCAGGGGTTACAGCTCTATTGCCAGGCTGATAACCCGTCCAATGACAATCGACACCCTTTATACCATATACAAAGCGCTATAATCCTCGATTGAGGAACATATGCCAAATAGCTTTATAGCACTCTAGACTTGACGTAATCAGTCTTGTTTGAATACATTATGAGTTAGTGCTGTTATTCTATATCCTGGTCCCTCTTGTACTGTGGCACCTTAACCTTTGCTGTTGTGACCTACATAGTGACAAGGTTTTGCTTATTGAAGGTAACCACGCAACACTCTCAGGCCAGCTAAAGAACCAGACAGAATATCAAGGAATAGAGTCAAAAAGAGATCCTAATGCCAGGAATCGAACCTGGTCCCCCCCCACTCCTTTCGGGCACGGTTCTGTGCAGTGGGCGTTACTGTGTGAGACCTGGGAATGCTTAACTATTACATTATACTAGGTTTTCTAGTTAAGGGTTTTTATATAACATACTTATATAATAGATAGACTTTAGCTACTTTATAGAGATATATCTATCATTATTAAATAGATAAGTATATAAG
>VYWZ01001483.1:0-10572 GCA_008711595.1 Fusarium xyrophilum | reverse complement strand
ACTTTATTGATCCTTCAATGATTCAGCCTACCTACCCTGGAATCGGCTGTTTACCGCTTTGGATCATGCTATCATTCCATTCGTTGGTTTTGATCACAGTCTTGTTTAGGCGTTTCTCAAATCTCAGGCTTCTCACTGCCTGGTGATTAAGTTAGAAATTTTAAACTTGTTCTTAAGCTTAAAGGTATTAGGCTGCTATTGTTTTAACTCCAATCAGGCTTAGACGGAAAACGTGGGGAATTGAAAAAGTACAGCATGTGATTTAGACAGTTCTTTATCCTCACACAAATTTGACAAACTTAAACACCTGATCTTTTGCACAAATAGTGCGTTACATATTATATTCCCCTGAGGATATTAATTCATGAGGTATACTGAAAAATGTCCTTGATCTCCTCAATCGTCAGCTTCTTCTCCAAGGCAAGCTGAAGCTGAATGCGAGCCGCCTTGGAAGGGTTCAAGTATCCAGCTCCGATACCAAAAGGTCGCTCATCAACATATCCCCAAGCAGTGCGTCGGCTAACAACGACAGGAATCTCAGTCTCGTCAAGAACCTTCTTGATCTCCTCAACAGCCTTATCAGGCCAACCTCCAGCGCCAAGTCCAGCAAGAACAATGCCCTCAGCGCCGCTCTCAATAGCTTCTTGGAAAAGCTTCGGGTTAGTCTCTTGATGACCGTACAGCACGTCAACTTGAGGAAGAGCAGTTTTGGTGGAGCTGCTGCTGATGTTGAAGTAGTGATGACCCAGAGGTCGAGTGGCGGGGTACCAGAAGATAGGCTCGACGTTCTCGAAGGAGCCGAGATAGCCTTGATCTTGGGCCTTGAAGGTGTCGAGGGAGTTGGCGTGGGTCTTGATGGTATATCGCGCAGAAGAAATCCTATCGTTGAGAACGATCATGGCTCCGCGACCCATAGCGCTCTTGCTGCTGGCGAGTCTAACGGCAGAGAGGAGGTTGAGATGGCCATCAGCGGAGAGAGCAGTAGCAGGGCGCATAGAGCCAACCAAGACAACAGGCTTCTCACTCTTGACAGTAAGATCCAAGAAGAAAGACGATTCCTCGAGGGTATCAGTGCCATGAGTAACAACAACGCCCTGCATGTGCTCGCTATCAAGATCATCTTGAATACGATGCGCCAGCGTAGTCAGAATGGTAGATTTGATTTCTCCACTATCAAGATTGGCGATCTGCACGCCCCGAACATTGGAGACGTTGCATACTTGGGGAACAGCGTCGATCAGCGTCTTGATACCCAACGCACCAGCCTTGTAAAGTTGTAGCCCGTAGTCTGGTCAGAAGACCCCGCCGAGCCGGCGAATGTGCCGCCGGTGGCGTAGATGGTGATGCTGGGAAGACTGGCGTTGTAGCACTCACAGTCGTTGACTGCGCGGGTGAGGAGCTGGGTAATCTCGGGGAGAGGCGAAGCGAGGGCCGAGCCTACAAGGGTGGTGAGGGCGAGCAGGGATTGAAGAGACTAAGAGAGGGCGACATGTTGGGCGGTCACGACAAGACTATCAACCTTGTGCTATGTAAGACGACTGCCTGAAGAAAGAGAAAGAAGAACATGATGAAGGGGATTGGGGAATCTTTTATAGTCGTGATATCTTGGTATGTTGGTCGTGATCGCTTATCCTGACCGAGGATATGCATGCAACCCACCGTGTTACCTTATCATGAGTTAACGGGTTCTGTCGGATCGGCTCTCCAGTTCGAGGATGGTAAGAAAGCCAAGAGCAAGTAAGGTGAGGGAGCTAGTTAGAAGGTTCTCGCCGTGCACCCTAATCACGTACGGAGAAAGGTGATCGGCCAGGGATTATGGGTTTCTGCCAAGATTCAGGTTTAGAATATCATCGTTCGGCCTCCGATCATATGCTGATATGCCGATGAAGATGCGGGGGCAGACAGTCACTGCCAGCAATTGCTTTGACAATCACTTCTACGTTTAGCTATCTAGATAGATAGACTCTATTAGACTACCAATAGATTGGTTCAAGTTAAGATATTGTTCAAGTTGACATGCTTTCGCCAAGTGATAGACGACATGTAACGGCCTATTTAGGCATAATAGCTTGTAAGTAAGCGGATTGTGGCAGTACCCGAGTTTAAAGCAAACCAGCCTCTCCGATCCCCACGAACTCAAAATCCACTTTCTCTCTTTTCTTTGTTGGTCCTTGACTCAATCGCTCTCTCTTGGTGCCCTTGTACAACCAAGTTACACCCCTACCGCATGCGGGGATTCTTCTTTTCCTATTTTACCTCATCTTTGCGTTACCTTATCCCAACCTAAGGAAACCTACTCCCGTCACGGTAAACCCCGTCGACCCAAGCAAGTGCGCATCCATCCTTTATCTCTCCATACCCGTACAGTCACTACTGCACTGCGATAAACACAGTACACCGTCCTATCTGAGGCTAACCTAACCTATGCCTGACGATGATGCCCCCCCCGCCAAGCGGACGCAGGTACCTTAGAGCCTGTCATCGCTGCAAGACGCTCCGTCGGGGCTGCAACGAGTATCGGCCCTGCAGGCGATGTGTGGATGCAGGTCTAGCAGATCGCTGTATTGGACAGTCCGGCGCTCCGAGGATTGTCCAGCCCATCCACGGCCGCTACTCTATACCGTCTAATTCACCTGTTGACGCGCTGCAACGTCTCATTGAGCTTGTGCCCGCTCAGGTCCTCGACCGTTGTGTCCAGCGCTTCTTTGCTCGGCTGTATCCTACTATTCCTATTCTGACTCGCGACTATGTCGTGCTCTTGAGATCGGCACCATCATCGGCCACGCCTGAATGGAGACTTGAGGCTTACTCTGTGCTCGTCGCCATGTGCGCGCAGGTGCTACTCCAGACTGAAGAACCAGAGAATTTGCTATCGCAAGGCATCATCCCCGAGAATAACGCGACATACGGTTCGATGATCGTCGATCAAGTCGTTACGGTCCATCAAACCACCCCGCGCACAATGAAACCAACCCTCAACCAATGCCTCCTCGCATTCTTCCTCTACGCCTGCCAAGCGCGCCTCTCGCACCACAGCCAAACATTTCTCTTTTTGCGCGAAGCAACAACCCTATTCTGTCTTCTGCGTCTCGAGGACATGGAACATTCCGCAAAGGCGTTAGCATGCCGACTATTCTGGGTCCTTGTCGTGTCGGAGCGATCTCACGCCATCCGATATCGCCGCCCCATCACACTACAAATAACCGACGAGGCCCCGGAAATCGACCTCAACGACCCTTCGCTCTCTGGCTTCTGGAGTCTTTCGGCGCTTTTCAGACCCATTGATACCTCGTTTGTTGCGCTGCTGAATCAGGAGCGTTTTGCCATCTCACCGCCTCTTTCGTCGTTGGATTTCGTGGAGACGGCTGTCAATACGGCTTTGAAGCCTGACTTACAACTTCATGAGACGCAGAAAGCGAATTTGAGGATAACTCAGCTGTGGTTGCGGATGATTGCGTGGAAATTGCGCCTGCGATTGGGGTATCTGAGTGAAAATGCACATCAGCACAGTCTCACTTACCAATACCCTCTAGTCGTTGCTAAAGATCTCACCCTCTCAACGAGAGATCTTTCCATCGACAGTATAAAGATCCATGGTATCGGAGTAACAGAGAAGCTTTACGACATTGTCTCGGCGGTGGTTGACGTTCTCGCTCGTGTGCCAGTCGCACCGTCAAGTCCTCAAGGTCTAGCGATGGGCACGTCACCTGAAGATGACCTACTCTATATCCGAAACCTGATGATCAGACTGCCGGGAGGTGCATCCACTTATGAGCCGCTTCTAGAAAAACACATACAACAGGCACTGCCGAGTCCCGGGCCACGCGTGGCCCACAGTAGTCCGCCAATATCAAGAGTAAATTCATAACAAACAATCTGTACATCAAGCTATCCAAACTATATACCCGCACTACTATCATACACTTTGTTTCTCAAGATTCCATTGATACCGATACATTATTCCAAAGCCTACTGCAGCTCCTTCTCGTTGAGCTTCTTGTCAGAAGTAACCGAGTGCGAATAAGGATCGATGTGCGTCTTGGCAAACTTCCTCGCAGGAACCTTCTTCTCAAAGAGAACATCCAACTCAGCATAAGTACGGTCCTTGGGTTCAGGAAGTCTGAAGAACACCCAGATAGCAGAGAGGAGGCAAGTTCCAGCCCAGAAGTAGGCAGTGCGAGCTCCCCAGTTCCACGCCGACGATGAAAGCTGATAGTTGGTCATGACGTTGACAAAGATGTTGCTAGCATTGTAAGCGGCGCGAGCCATGACGATGGTCTTGGCCTTGAGTCGGGTCGATGAGAGCTCGGAGATGAGGGAGTATGTTACAGGTCCAACGGTAAAGTCGTAGACGAATGTGAAGAGAATGAGCATGCCGCCGATAGCCCAGACGGAAGAGTTGTCTTTGGAGAAGGAGAGGGAGCCGACGATGATGAGAATGAGGAGTTGAGAGCATAGACCTGAGAAGTGAATCGTGCGTCGACCAACCCTGGACATCAAAAACCAAGAACCCGTGGTGCCAACCATACCAAGAGCATACTGGCCCATGGACAGAGAGAAAGAGTTGCTTGCATCCATACCGGCTTGGGTGAGGAAGTATGAGAAGTAACCCATGAGGTTCTGTCCACCAAGGGTCTGCACAAGCCAGATACCAACAACGATCTCAGTTCGGCCAAGGTCGACACCCTTGAAGCAGTCCCTATATGTCGTTCCCTCCTTCAAGTTCTTCTCCACCTCATTCGTATGCTCAATCATAGCAATCGTCTCGTCGGCGTTAAAATTGGGTTGTTGGGGCGAAGTGAGTCTCAAGAGCGACTTCTTGGCCGCAGCTCGGTCACCCTTCCGAATATACCACCAAGGTGACCGATCAATCCATCAGCTAACACTCCTCACTAATGATGTAGCGAAACTTACTCTGGGGCAAAAATAACACCTGCCAGGATAGGCACAGGCCAAACCCACTGCACACCAAAAGGAATGCGATAAGCCCACTCATCGCCTCGCCCAACAGAACCCTTGTTCACAGCAGCTGCGAAGAACTGACCAGTTACCCAGCACATGTTGATAAAAGTCGTGAGGTAAGGTCGCAGAATAACCGGTGCTACTTCGGATGCATATGCGGGAGTAACGCTCTGGAACGCGCCCCATGGGATACCTTGCACTGTTACATCAGCGAATGGCATAAATAGTGTTATGATATGATATAATGACTTACCGCAGAGGACTTCTCCAAGCACGAGGATCTTGACGTTGGGAGCGAAGACGAGAACAAAGACGAATGCGATCACGAGGACGAGGGAGCCGATGGTTGTCATCTTGTAGCCGTACCTGTCCGACGTCCAACCCGCGATGATGAGACCAATGATCTCGCCTGCACGAGCACCGTTTGACAGACCAGATTGCCAAGCTGGAGAAACAGCATACATCTCCTTCTCAGCATTCCACGAGCCAAACTTCTCATTGAACACAGGAGAAGCGTACAAGTTGCCGAGCAAAGCAAGATCATAGCCTTCCATGATGAGCGTCGTGGATAAAAGAACAGACCAGCCGACGGCCTTGGGATACGTCTTGACAGCTTGCCAGAGGGTCATATGATGCTCAGCCTCGGCGGCGACTTTGGCCTCTGAAGCCAGAGCCTCAGGGCTTACGGTCTCGTCATGCCGAGCGTCGATACTCTTCTCAGGATAAGAAGCCATGGTGAAGATGAGAGTTAGGATGATAGGATAGAGATGGGATGAGATGCTGGGGAAAAGAGGAAGGATAGTCGGTCCTTTTATGTACTCGCGGAGCCGATGCTCGCTGCGCCTGAACCCGACAGCTCGGGTGATGATCTTGTTTTTTTCGACCAAGCTTAACTTAGAAAAACTCCCCTGAAACAGGACCTGTGCATCATCTGGTATGAAGTATGGGGAAACCTGGGGGTACGGGGGGAATTGAGTGTGTGGGGTGATTTCCAGGAAATGTGATTGGGGCACGATTCTTTTGCACAGGAGACTCCGGACACTAGCGGAGCTTCCACGCTTCGGAATTTGGTTCACTGCAATCATTGGTTTTTTTGGGACTAGAGATCAACAGTGCGGAATGACTCCGATGGTAGAGCGCTAAAGGCGGAGTCTCCGCTGGTCACGACTCACACACGAGCAAGGATTTTGGGGTGACGTCGTAGCGTAGACTGACGGGGTGAGAGACAGCTTAGGCTGAGATGGCGATGGATGTTACGCTCGGTTGCTGGATCGGAGAGTCCGTTGCGTGCGGCGTTTATCAGAGAGAGGATCTGATCTCCACAAGTAACGGGTTGATGTCGGCCGATAAGATGGGTGAATAATAAACACCTCGTCTTCCCCTCTCAGTAATATTCCAAGCCCATCACTTCCATTCTACCATCATCTCTTCCTCCTCTCTCCGTTCATCACAGCCATCATGGGTTCCATCATCTGGGACGAGGAACACCAATATATAGGCAAACAGCCCTGGTGGAAGGCCGCATCCTTCTACCAAGTCTACCCAGCCAGCTTCAGAGACTCCAACAACGACGGCTGGGGCGATTTACCCGGTCTCATCTCCAAGCTCGGTTATCTAGGCGATCTTGGCATCGACGTCGTATGGGTGTCCCCCATTTTCGAGAGTCCCCAGAAAGACATGGGCTACTACGTCTCGGATTATCAGAAGATCTACGAACCCTACGGCAGCGTCGAAGATGTCGAGATTCTCGTTAAAGAATGTCATGCGCGAGGTCTCAAGATTATTCTCGATCTTGTTGTGAATCACACGTCGATAGAGCATGAGTGGCTCAAAGAATCGAGATTCTCAAAGGATAATCCAAAGAGGGATTGGTATATCTGGAAACCAGCACGGTATGATGAGAAGGGCGTGAGATATCCTCCTACGAATTGGAGGGGGTATTTTGCGTGCTCGACGTGGACTTGGGATGAGCACACGCAAGAATATTATCTTCATCTTTATGCGCCGGATCAGCCTGATTTGAATTGGGATAATGAAGAGTGTCGAGAGGCTATTTACGACAATACCATGCGCTTTTGGCTTGATCGTGGTGTTGATGGTTTTCGCATCGATACTGTTAACAAATACTCAAAGAGGAGAGATTTTGTCGACGCGCCTATTACAGATCCATCGTCGCCGCATCAGCCTGCACCTGAAATGTGGTGTAACGGACCGCGCATTCATGAGTTCATTCATGAGATGTATGACAAAGTACTTGGTCCTTACAACGCTGTTTCAGTGGGCGAGCTCTCAAATACGCCTAATCCTTCACAAGTCATTCCCTATGTATCAGCCGCTGCGAAGGAGCTAGACATGGTGTTTGAGTTTTCCATGATCAGACTTGGAAACGGAAACGGGTTTGGTGACAAGTATATCTACCAACCGTTCCCGTTATCGAGACTCAAAGCCTTTGCGTACAAGTGGCAGAGCTTCATCGAGGGTACAGACGCGTGGGCAACAGCTTTCTGCGAGAATCACGATAATGGCCGTGCAGTTGATCGCTTCGGTGACGCGTCAACGCCGGAGTGGTGGCTCAAGTCAGCAAAGACCCTAGCTATCTGGCAAACGACACTCACAGGCACTTTATTCCTGTACCAAGGACAAGAGATTGGCATGACCAACATGCCCAGGTCATGGGGAATTGACGAATACAAGGATATCGAAAGCAGCAACTTTTACGCTGAAGCCGTCGCGACAGGCGATGAGAAACGCGTTAGAGACACGATGCATGGCCTTCAAATCATGGCGCGCGATCACTCGCGTATTCCCTTCCAATGGGATGACTCACCCAATGCTGGATTCGCTGACGCGTCTGCGAAGCCATGGATGAGAGTCCATGATGATTATCGTGACATCAACGTCACCAAGCAAGTCAAAGACCCCAATTCCATTCTCAGTTTCTACAAAGCCATGCTGCGCCTTCGAAAGGAATATCAAGATATCTTCGTCTTTGGTTCTTTCATACTCCTTGATCCCGAGGATGAATCGCTGTTTAGCTACGTGAAGGAGAGCAAGGTGCCTGTCAGGGA
Organism: Fusarium xyrophilum; assembly: GCA_008711595.1. Classification (NCBI taxonomy): domain Eukaryota; kingdom Fungi; phylum Ascomycota; class Sordariomycetes; order Hypocreales; family Nectriaceae; genus Fusarium; species Fusarium xyrophilum. The sequence goes on along the minus strand of VYWZ01001483.1, from coordinate 2,542 downwards.
ACGGCGGTCTGAGAGGAGGAAGGCTGTTGTTATGTTGAACATGAGTCGGGAGGATAGACTTGGTCCGGATGTTCCTAAAGTGTTGGGTTGTGCATATGAGGACGTTCGGTTGATGGCGTATACGAGGGGGACTGCGGGAGGATTGAAAGGTGGACGGCCGATGCTTGCGGGATGGGAGAGTCGGGTTTATGTTAACTTTGAGCTGGAATAGGCGTTTTTGGGTACTAGGTATAGATGACTTGGACAACTGCAATTAAATAGGATTCATTTGTAGATTGCCAAACCTTTGTGGTGTTCAATGCCCTCCACGATGGGACGACTCTAGACGAGTGTGAATGTGATCCATTCAGCCTGTAATTGCCCATCTGGGTCAACAGTAAGCTTCTCGACACTAAGCGTATCCCCAATCTTCATATCAACGGGGCCAACTCCAAAGTCTTTCGACGCCGTCTTGAACAACCTATAAGGATCGCGAACAGGTTCCACCGCACTGATATTTCGACGAGCATTTCCGTCGAAGATCCCCCCAATAATCACAATGTTCTTGCATGGAGGTGATGTGATCGATGATAACGTCTTTCTGAACCAGCTCTCCTCCTTTGTTATCGGCATTCAGTTCAATTGGAGCAGCAGATGCACACTCAAAGCCTGGATCCTTCTTTGTCGGCAATATTGTCCATGGGCGGCGCTCATGCCAACTTGGCACCCACGATGGTCCGGAGCGATCAAACTCTCCAAGTGTTCCGGCTCCCGAAGGAAACGTCAATGTTGACGCTGTCTTGAGTAAGAGTCATGGAATATTCTCGAAGACCTTCTCTGAAGTAGTTGTCTTCTGATAATCTGGGACGGTCTGCTTGCCAACAGAGTCTGTTGTTTCAATACCCAAGAGACCATAGATATTATCCTTGGGGTCTTTGCCCTCAAAATGTCGAGAGACTTGGAGTAATTGTGCAAATGAGAAATCTAGTCGTGGAAAACATTTCTGCGAAACCGAGAGTCGATACATGAGATAACTGTTCATTGTCCCGATAGGTATCATGTCTCGCCCATAGCCACTGGGTGATAGCTCAGCCTTACGAACTACTATAACTCCTGCGAGCCCGACCCACTCCTGCGGGATCTGGTACGAGCCTAGTTGTATAACAGCATGCCTGGCTAGGACCGCCTCTTGTAAGACCCAGATACGAGAGAACCAGCGTTGTCTGAAAAGCTGCATCATGGCAGAGCGATTGTCCTCACCATCATCGGTGTTGGCGCCATGTACGGTAGATTGGCCGTCATTGGAGACCTCTGAGTAAGTTTCTCCGAGGGCCGCTTGAGCGGCCTGAGTGAACCAAGCGTTGACAACTGTGCATACTCCTGAAAAGGCCTTTGAGGCAGAAGAAAGGGACGTCTCGAGGACCGTGTTTCCACACACGCAGAGATCGCTCTGCTCACCGAGCCACACAACCACCTGCCAAGCGCCACTGAGTATCTGCCCCATCAACGCTACCTGCTGGCCTCTCTCTTTGACGTCTTCTTGGGTGATACAGATAGCATCGGCCCACATCATTCTGCTCGCATAGCTCCTCCGAAGCTCTCGTAGTGCGATATATAAACTACTGGAGACTGACATAGAGTGACCCATCCCGTTGGAGATGATCTCAATTCTTCGGGTGACTGGAAATATTTGGCTTCAAAGACCCACGCTGACCTGACATAGCCACTCAGCTGTCCGCCCCTGTCTAACTTGAGCTGTATCAGGCAACATCACGTGTCGCGACATCATAAATGAACGATCAGCCCAAAACTTGGTTTGTTGAGACCAGAAATTCTAATTCTGGTCTACATAACTACTTTAGCTCATCACGAGCTTCTCCTTCGATCGAATCTATGATACTGACTCTATGAATTCCGCTCTGAACAATGAAAGTATCAAGCTGTTTGACCGTCAAAATTTGAGTGAATTGACCGTCGAAAGAAAATAACTACATTTATGACAACGATGTAATCTAGTGGAAGGAGATGAAACAATCTCAGGCTTTGAACGACCTAAAAGATATATTTTTAGCCTGATGTTGTGCTTGTTTCTCTAGGCGACTTTCCAATCTAAATTCAGGTTTGCGACAGTCTAAATTGCGGACGAGAATTTAATCTGCCGATTTTTGGATAGGTAATCAAGCATCGGACTTATAGCCGGCGAGCCACCGTTAGTGATGTCTAGTATGGACGCGTTAGGTTGTATTTCGCAGTGAGAGTCCAAGAAGCTAAATGCCAATATTAGTTGTTTACCAACCTAGACGACTGAATACAGCTTTATGCTATCAATATACTTGACATAAATGTACCCAACTCACGAGATTATATTTATGATTACCGAGTGTAATTTGCTGCCCTTGTAGACAAGATATGAGTTTTGCGGATGGCATAAGTCGAAGGTCAGGAGAAAGTTCCATGATGCCGTATCGCGGTCTAGCATCATTGACATCTGAAATAGGTGGAAGAGTAGAAGATGTTGAAGGTGCCTGAGGCACCTATCTCGTATAACGTAAGTGACCCACTT
>VYWZ01001480.1:0-12530 GCA_008711595.1 Fusarium xyrophilum | reverse complement strand
TTACTTTAATTTAAAGGGAATAAGTAAAAGATAGACTTGTCTACACAAAACTTGGTGAATAGTGTAAGGGATAAAAATAATACTAAATCTTGACTTCACACATTTAGGTCATGACGTGCACGAATCTCACCCCAACCCCTCTCTCTCCCGCCCTATTCATCCAGCCAACGACCACTCACCCTCATCCCTCATCACGCAGTCACAATCAAAATCTGTAACACGACAAAAATGGCAGAGAACACACCCAGGCACAACGCCTATGCAACCCTCATCACCCGTGACTCCTACCTCCCCGGCGTCGTCATCCTCGCCTACACCCTCAAACGCAACGCCTCAATCTACCCTCTCGTCGTGCTCTACACGCCCAATCTCCCCAAAGAGGCGCAACGGGTCCTTGAACTTGAGGCGCCAAAATGCAACATGATTCTGCGGGAGTGCGAGCATCTTCTCCCTCCGGAGGGTGTCAAGATGACGCTTATCGCTGAGCGGTTTGCTGATACGTGGACAAAACTTCGTGTTTTCGAGTTGTTTGAGTATGATGCCGTTTGCTACCTTGACGCTGATATGGCGGTGCTGGATAACATGGATGTTGTGTTCCAGGTTGAAACGCATTTGCCTGATGACTGGATTGCGGCGAATCATGTCTGTGTTTGTAATCTTGATTCGGACTCTTGGGCGCCTGAGGATTGGAGGGCGGAGAATTGTGCTTACACGCCGCTGCAGCATCCCACAGCGCTTGGAGAGCCTCTACAGCCTACTGAGACGTCGCCTTCACCCCACAAGCTTCTCAATGGTGGAATGTTCATATTTCATCCTTCTGAGGGACTGTGGGATAAGATGTTGCACGTATTCAACACGACGCCGCTGCTTTCATCATTCATGTTTCCAGATCAGGATTTCCTGGCATTCTTCTTTGAGAATAAGTGGTATGCACTTGGATGGCAGTACAACGCTATCAAGACGATGCGATATTGGCATCCCAACATTTGGCGTGACGAGGAAGTCATCTGCCTTCACTATATCGTCGACAAGCCATGGGCGAAACGTATCGGGCTAGATGGAGTCGCTGGGTACAAAGGTCTCGATGGGGTCACTCATTGCTGGTGGTGGCAGCTGTATCAGTACTGGGAGGATGAGAGGACTTCTGATGGTTGCGGTGGAAATGAAGCGGTTGCCCTTCTGAAGAAGTTGATTGCGCCGGCGGACACGATGGAGGGAGGTCTTGGATATCTGCAGGTGGACTTGCCTGTGAGAGCATGAAGGAAAGAGTTTCTTTCGGCGTTCAGAGTACAGAGGAGTGAAAAGGAAGAAAGGAGTAGGGGGGATCAGGAACTAACATCAAGCATCACGGGGTAGAGTCTCGTCAGCAATGACATGGACTCTAGATACGAACACGCGACTCTAAAGAGAGTAGAATAGGACAACAGGCATGGATTTCATGATCATGTAAACTTATCTCGAGGGAAAGCAAAAGTTCAACAACTAATCTACTCGACCTCCATCCAAGCGGCTTGCAACTGCATCATTGTTTGCCAGTCACTCATCTTATTCGCGTCCGCCATCCCAGCGTGCATGTTGTTCATCATGTTCGCCGCCGTGACCCCATCTTCTGTCTCATAGTATCCAACAGAACTATTACCATGGAGGTATCCATCCGTAGTACCACAAATAGCTGCCATGCCATTCATACCCTGGTACATCAAACTCAGTTGCCCCTGCTGCATAGCCTGCATTTGCTTCATCATCTGCATCTGCTGTATCATCTCGATGTGAGGCACGGTCGCGTTGTACACTTGCATACGCCTTGATCCGAATGCTTTCGAACTCTTCGAGGGCTTTTTGTGGCTCCGGCGATCCAGGAGGTCCGGCGGCACAAGCTGCGAGCCACATGTTGCGCATTCTTGAAGACCATAGCTGACAGATCAAGGTACGTTCATCGTAAACGTCCTTGACGGGAACGGAATCTCCCAGGAGGGTAATCGGCCACAAAGTTCAACCAACAGTCCTGACAGGCCAGAGCTTCTGGGTATCCCCACCATCTACTCTTTCCTCTGTTCTTTATCCCTGGACATACCGGCACTCCTGCCCATTTCTTGACGTAGTCAGAGTAATGGCTGAAGACACCTTTGTCAAGAGCTTCGGCAAACTTGGTGATGAACGAGCCCCATCGGGGAGTACCTGGACAAAAGTTGCAAGCGATGTCGATAGTCTGATCGAGCTGGGCAGGCTCGAAGAACCGCTCGAGGCCAGACGTCTCGACAATTCCTCTGTAGCAAGCCTCGCAGACATCGAAGTCAGCACACCCTCCAGCGACCGTCCACAAGTCACCACGCACGATGCCGTGAATGGTACAGGGTACAAGGTCCGAGATGGCATTGGCGGCATTCCAGAAGACGTCAAAGTCCCGGCGGTAGATGGCTGCTTCGAGCGCGATACTCATGCTAACAGCGGTATCAGTGAGCTTACACTTCCGTCCCCGGCCAATCGACTCGACAGAGGCGTCGAACTCTTCTGTGTGTGACGTTCAAACTCGTTACCGAATGGCGTTGAGGCGAGCTTATCAAGATAAGATGCCTCACAGATCGTCATGTCCTTGATCTTGCGGCGCGGCAGCATCCAATGTCCGTTGTTAGACCCGTCATCTCTACCTTCGCATACAGGGAGATGAACGTGCACTTTTGCCGCTTCGATAAAGCCGTTCCAGTGATTTTGCTTTGCCATCTTGACTGCTGTTTTGGCGATGTAAGGTATACACAAATCACACATCCACTTTTCGTCTTGTCCTTGTTGACGGTCAGGTTGGAAGCGAGACTCGAAGGGCGTGCCGACAACGTTATCTCCGTAGCAGGCATCGCACGATATGAAGCCATCGATCTCATCATTGACCATACCCCACCACTTGACCTCGTCGGCGCCAGTCGTCCATACCCTACCCTTGCAGGGCTTGAGAGTCAGGCTCTTCTCTATCCATGCCTGCGGAGGCCTGACGTCGTTGGCCTGAAGAGTCTGTGGCCACAGTAGCTCTCGCGCGAGGTGACCAGAAGTCGCATTTGGACTCTGTGCCATCGGGCGAATGATATGTCTCGAAGTGGCCTGCGAGATGAGTGCTCTGAACATAGTCGGCATAGCACCTCGTGCAAATGAGATACTGTGGCACAGCCATGCAACGATACCAGTCGAGCGAGTAGCTTACAGTTCTGTCTTCGGGACAGTATGGGAGAACGTCGTTGGACATGCCTGCAGATCGACAAGGGGGCGGTCCCCGAGGCCCGTCCTGTCGTGCGGTCGGGTTGTTACCCGGAGCTGTTGGAGGGTGACCACTGTTCAGGACGTTCAGATTTTTCATTTGAGCAGACAGAGAAGCTACAGGATCTTGTTGGTAGCCATAAGCAGCGGGTTGGCTGGGTACATTATTCGCACTCGCCGGCGGAAGCTGAGAGTTTGGCGTTTCGGGATCACGCTGGTATGGCTGGTAATGCTGACCTGGTACTGTCGGTGGGGAGTTTGCAGGCACTTGCCCATGGGTTGATCGCACCAGCTAGGGGCGGCAGATTAGGAGGCGACGTATACTGCTGAGGCGCTGGAGGGCTCGTGGCTGCTGCTTCAGGCTGCTGCGGGTATGGTGCCGGTGGAGCCTGATGGTCGCTTGGTGGACTGTACGGTTGAGATTGACTTGGCATTGGTGCAGCGACAGATTGTACATTGTGCTGCGGTTGTTGAAGAGGTGGTGGAGGCGGTTAGCTTTGAGCCTGGCCTGGGGGAGCAATCGGCTCGACGCCGCCGTGCACACCTCCTGTCTGCGGGACTTGCGGGACTTGCGCCTGATGTGGTGTATAATACTGTCCTGGTGGTCCATAAACTCCCTGAATGGGTGCCTGCTCATGCTGAGTTGCTGTTGCTGGACTAAAGAGCTGCTGAGCTGGTGGGCTATGGTGTTGCTGGTGAGGTGACTGTGTGGCCGGAGGGTGGTTCAGGGAAGCACTCTGAGCCGGCGGGACAGGTACCGTATGCGCGGTCGGTAACAACCCCGAAGCGGTGGCAATTGGGTTGTAAGGAGCAGGTGCCTGCTGTTGCGGGTACCCTTGGGGAGGTGAAGTCTGATAGAGCTGCTGGGGCGGGGAGACCTGTTGCGTGCTATGCGTGCTATGCGTGCCGTCAGCTGGGGCAGCTTGATACGGCGATGGTTGCCCTGCTTTTCGGGTCGCTGGCAGTAGAGCAGGAGAGCCGTGGTTGGGGGGACCAACTAGGGGACCCGATTGGGGAGCTGTCTGCGGCGGAGGTGGAGGCGATGACAGTGCCGGATTGTACGAGGCACTAGTGCCGCCCTGTTGTGGCCATGATCCTTGTTGTTGAAGCTGAGGAGGAGCACTCTGGTGCTGTTGATGCGGTGAAAGCGCTCGAGGAGGGTTCTGGCCGTACCCAGGCGAGGCAGCAGAGCCCGCTCCTTGTGGAACAGATTGATGGGCGGGCGGTTCAGGTGTAGGCTGGTACGGATTCGACTGCGGATGGTGCAAAACGGGCTGGGGATATGGCGAAGCACCTGGTGGTGATTGAACAGACGGCTGAGGTACCGTGCCCTGTACAGCTAGCTACCTGCATGAGCATTCGCGTGCGATTGCCGAAGCTCCAGACTTGGGTGCTGAGCAGCCTCTAAACGCTCTTGCCAGCTCAGGTGGAGGTGGGGCGGTTGACCGGATGCGCTGGGTTGCTGACCTGGGGATATCGCTTGCGCTTCTTGGTGCTGAGTCGGAGGGTAGCCTGGAGCAGCCGGCGGGACAGTCTGGTGCGGTGTCGGCGGCGCCTGATGGGCATACGCCCGCTGAGGCCTGGTCTTGGCTATAGCCTTGTGGGAATGAGTTTGTCGGGCTCAACGGTGTTTGCGAAGGATGCTGTGCTGGATTGTACGTCGTCTTCGGTGCCTCACCAGTGTACCAAGTCCCCAGAACAAGCGGAGGCACCGGAAGGTGAGGAAGCGGGGGTACTTTGACTTGATGTTGCTGGCGAGATTTCCCAGAATACCTTTTCCAGATTTGGAAAGAGATTGAGCCGTTGATTGCAGCTAGGCTTGAGCACTGGAGCAGAGGGTCGAGTCGCGAATTGAGCGGCTTGTTGCTGGTGCTGGTGCTGATGCCGGTGGGACTGCGACACCGTACGTCGGCGTCTGGTAGCTGGGCCGCCCGCTTGGCGTCTGCTGCTGGGGATATTGGATATTGACCTTGTGGCGATTGGGCATATTGAGCAGGACTGCGCGTTGCCTGGATGAGGCGATTGATAATTCGGTTGCTGGCCGGGAACATATTGACGAGTTGGAGGTGAAGACTGAAGAGTAAGGCATTCCCGCGCCAGGTGGCACCTGGTAACCGTTGTAGGACGGACCACTCGCCATCTCGATATCACAATCCTCAAAAAGCGCTCCAACAATTCTTCATGATGCTATTCACAGATAATTTCTCGATGTACTCACAGAATCGATAAGCTTCGCTTATCTGATGGGACTGGTCACCGTTAAATATGACTCCTCACGGGCAGAGTCCAGACCGGTCCACGCATTCAGCGGAAGCATTAGTTAGTCTCATTCACCAAAGGAACGCCTTGTGAGCCCAAAAGCCCACGCTTAGCGGCGCCTCAGTTTTATTTTTGTAACAGCCACCTTCGCTATGGTCACTCTAAATAATTGTCAGCCGCATCACGCACATTTATGCTCAACCTCTCGGGCCGAAGAGATGCCGGTGCAAATGTGATATCGATAAGAGAAGGGTATCAACTCCATGTTGCACCAGAAAATCGCGGTTAAGAGGTCTTTGTCAGCTGTCTGGAGTATCCAGCGCTTGCAGACAAGCACCAAACACTGAATCCCCCAAAGACCCAATTTCGTTCGCTTACGAGGTTAAGTTTTCGCAAACACTTTGGTAGCCTGGCTGATCTCCAGACATAATTATGCTCGAGGTTGAGGCTCCCCGAGCAGCATAGCTATCGGTATCCTCCCTGTCGAACGGTCTTCTTGGCCAGCTGAGCTGTTGCATGTTGCGATTGGTCCTTGTTCAGCTCGGCCATGTTGTTCTGCGATTCGTGTGCCAACGCTCTGTTGTGTTTTACTGGTCTGCAATGATTCGGCGATGTAGTTTGGCGTTTCTTCCGTGTCAGGAAGACGTTGGTGTGATCCGGGAGGCAGATCTCTTGTTCTTACTGGGGTTGTACTCTCGTGAGCCGGGGGAGTCTCCTCATCCGAATCATCCACGGTAAGATCAATCACTTTAGTCAATGAATCTCCATGAGTCTTTGGTCCATTTACTGCCGTAAATCCCCGTGGTCTCGCAGGCTGTCGAAGAACCCCCTTCTTGATCAAAAGTTCTCGAACATCACGCGCAAAATGGCACGAGACACCAACCACCCAGAACAACTCACCATGCTCGTTCTTTTCTGTCTCCAACTTATAGTGCATGTTTCCGTATTCACTCGTCAGCACGTCGTAGAGCCTGCTAAGAGAGGTGATCTCTCTACACGGTATGCGTGTGCGGAAGTCTGACATTTTCGGCTTGCAGTTGCGGAACGCGTGCCATGCTTGAGTCCAGTGACCGGGCCTGAGGACGTTATATAGGGAATCATTGTCAGTGATTTAATTCCTACCTATATATAGATCTGTGATTAACGACCAGATGCAGCTTCGGGGTTAATGATTGTGTTCTCGTGATTTGTTAGCAGCTGAATTTATTCACTGGCTGGCTGAGCATATGTCACGGACCAGTCTATTGATGCCCGGCTTCAGCCTTGAGATAATTTCCACTGCTTCTTGTTGCCTGATAACTCCTCTTCTTGGTCTTCTGTCACAACATCATATTGGCCTTTTTGGCTCCAAGTTCTCGCGTTCGAACTAAGCTCTGCGCAACTGCACCATGCGTCTGGGAACCATTGCATCATTCCTTGCTCCACGTCGCGAAGAGGCCAGTTGAGGGCATATTCTTAATTACAATTCTAAGTTATCTATAGCCCCTCAGGGAGGGGAGGCTAATGAATAAGTCGGCAGTTAAACGCTGTGAGCGGAATGCTGGGCATTCTTCAAGAATCGCCACCCAAGAGTCTTTCATCATGCTCGTGGCTTGTGCCTTCGGTGTCTTGGGTCAGTTCCAGCAAATCCACCATTTCAAGAGGCTCACCAACTCCAGCACCTCTGCTATTGAGTCGCAGACGCCCACCTCTGCTTTTCAGACTACTTCTTCTGTCGAGACAACCACCACGATCGCTGCTTCAACTAGCCTAGCGTCCGTTGAGCTCAGTCTCAAAGACTTCGTCTTGGGACAGAGTGCTTCTTTTTACCCAACATCCGACGGTTATACCACGTCAGTTTCACATTCTGTAAGAATGCTGTGACCCTCCTGACATTAGCTACTCGAATAACACATGATCGATTCCAGCGGAACAAACCACAGATGGCAGATTTCAGCGGAATACAACCCCAGACCCGTAGAAAGATAACGATGGAGACTTCCACTCGTCCGTTGTGGACCACGGCGTAAGTGTTGCTTGGCATCTGTTAAATGGAGTCAAGGCGAGGCTTGATCTACCACTACGGAGTAAAACCACTCATATTCATTACTCAGCAGATTAGTTGGTGATCAAGGAACCGGTGTTACAAATGGTCGGTATCCTTTCCCTCTTCGTTCTAGAGTGTCTTGTCATCAACGCTTGGACCGTGATAAGGGGGCATCGATCCTTATCGCAAGCGCGTCATGAACATTGTCTATCAGACACAATCAGCATCTTTACTGAACTCCTGTCGGCATCTGTTGCACGAGCAATCTCACTCTCTCCATCTTATCGCCCAGTCCCCCTTTGCAAAGCTCGGTTCCACGATTTTTCCCGCCATGACTGCCTCGCAGAGACGCTTCTCGCCTGCGTCGCTGACAGCGAACCCAAAAACAACACCGCGTCGTGCGGCGCACTTTGTCATTTCTCGTTCTTTCGCGCGTTTCTGTCCTTGTCTTCGCTTCTCGAGCATCGCTTCTGTTTCGTGGATTCGTTCTGCTCGGCCTTTCTCGCCGCCGACACTGCCGTTGACTTCGGAGACGGATTGTGGTGGACGGATGCGGGTGCCACTGCGGACTGACATGCGGGCGAGAACGTCGCCGTCGATGTGATTGTCGTCTTTGATGATGTTGCCCGAGAGATCCACGTCTTCTGATGATCGTGGTTCCGATGGCGCTTGTGTTTGTTCCGCTTCGTTCGTTTCCTCCTCGTTGCTGCCATGTCCTTCATTTTCTCCCTCCATTGACGTTCGGTTCGGTCCAAAGACGAGTTCCTCTGCTGCGCTGCAGGGCACCAAGATTCGATTGTCGCCTTTGCTGTTCTTCCCTTTCTTGTGCTTGCCACCTTTTGCCTGCTTCTTCACCTCATCTCCCCTGCTCTCTTCGGCCGCCAACAATTTGACAAAGGCTTTCTCCAGCTCGCGGTCGAGTTTCCCGGGTTTCTGTGTGCGGCATCGGCTCGAGCAGTACTTGGCTGGCGTATTGGTGTTTGCAGTCGCGGTAGTTCGTCTCGTACTAATCACTCTGCCACATGAGTGACAATAGGGTGTTTCTTCGCCACCAGGCAACAAGTAGAAGGGCGCTGGTGTTGCTTGCGATTTGCCGGGTCGACTCCAGCTGTCCATCCAACTCATCTTGACCGGCTCCGATGACCTTCGCTGTAGTTGCTGTTGCGTAGAGAAATGTCGGCAATTTCTTCTCAAGGCGTGAAATGTTGCTGTGTGTAGTCTTTGGGCGTGTTTGATGCATATCATGTCGCTCCAAAGATTTGTCAGGATGAAAATGCACTCCGGCTTGAGCGATGGATATCGTGGTCATGATGTCATTGTCGTCATCGAGCGCTGCAAATGGATCCGGGTCGATCAACATCAATTGGTACTACGACACAGCGAAACAAGCTACAGTCGTGATAGAATTATTAGCACTTGCGCCGCGACATCTCATTCACTGGAACTCTATAGACAGTATCACCTGAGGCTCTCATTGAAGCCTAGGGTAAATCCGCACAAATCTGATGGGTGTATCTTTAAGAATAGCTATTCAGTTTCATATGCCTGAAGTTGTGATCCAAACATATTTCAAACATGATGATCTCCAACTAGAACTGTATTGCTGAGTCCTTGAGCATGGTTCATGGTGTGCTTTCGAAGAGCCTGATTGGATTGCAAAATGATCAGAGCTTGAGGACATTGTCCATACAGCAGAGAAGAGGTGAAGCGAGACTAATTGAAAAAATCATTATGCAATATTCTTTGCGAGAGATATTCTTGATAATTACACTTGAGCTGGACAAATGCCCTTCAGTACCCAAGAATATATAAGATGGTAGACAGATAAAAGACCCGTCATATCCCTGAACTAGCGATGCAAAAGATAAACTTAAAAGATTAAATGCAATACTCTATGCCAAAAGATTTAAAAGATAGCAGAGATACACCATGAAACAAGATTGACCGACCCTCTACTGAGTAACGAGAAGAGTACTCGCAACACTTGGGACACCCGCTGAGTTGATAACAAACAACATCCAGTATCCGGAGAAGCAATACCAGAGTCGCTTGGAACTTGGAATGAGTAACTATTTCCACTTCCAATGCTTCTGAGGCTCAAAGGAATACGACGCTGGTCAGTATTAACTGTATGTGTTGATGTGCCATACCGGATCAACGAAGCCTGCTTGATGCTGGTATCTGTCGAGATTGTGATCTTACCACCAACCTTGACACTCTTGGCAGAGACCTTGGTAATCTTGGGACGTTTCGCAAGTTTTCTGTTGGAGTCGTAAAGATTGTTTAGCGTATAGATCTGGGCGTCGAAATGATGGCAACCGCGACAGAGGCCGCCACCGCCGTTGAAAACCCTGCCGTCAGGGAGTTATAAGGAGACACTGTGGTAGACTCGGACAATGGAGTTTGGTTGCTGTTTGTAGAATGTGTCATCGTCGGGAACATAGAGCTCGGGTGTAAGCTGCGGAGTTGAGTCGGCGAAGGGGATACCGCGCTGCTGACCGCCTGTGATGAAAAGGTTTCCGTCGGGGAGAATCACAGAAGTATGAAAGGTTCGGGGGTAATATAAGCCGCTGCTAGCAAATACTGTCCTGGGTGTCTTTCCGGGCTCGCCATGGTGATGATGTGAGCGTTGCTTGTGGCATCAGAGTCGTTATAGCTTGGGGAACCGCCAAACGTAAGAATCTTTCCTTTGAGTGCATCATACATAACAGCGTTTCCGCACATCGCATCTGGATCAGTGCCGCGGCTAGACTGACGCTTGCCGGCTGACTGACGCTTGCCGGCTGACTGACGCTTGCCGGCTGACTTTGTGCTACCGTTGCCGCTGGTATAATACCAGTTCATCGCAGTGCTAGGTCCAGCTTGGAATACGGATCCCTTCTTCCAGCCAAAGGGCCATCCGTGGTTATCTGAACGATAGAGACCTTTTTGATCGGCAGTCAACATTGGCTTGACCAAAGCTCCTGGAAGTGAGGTCCATGTTTTCGAAGATGGGTCGTAGACTTCGCCATTCTTCACAAAAATACCCCCACTCCATGAGCCACCGATAGTGAACACGCGGCCATTCGATAGAGTTGCTGACGACTGGTAGCCGCGGGCAGCTTTCATATCAGGGCCAGGGATCCAGCTATAACTGGACGAGTCATAAAGACTTGTTTTCTCAGCGTCATTGCCACCAGTGACAACAACCTGTCCATTTCCATCCATGGAAAGACCAGGGCAGAACATATCGTGCTTGGTGATAGTCACAGTGCGCTGAGAAATCACACCGGGAGAAGGATCCCAAGTCGAGGTCAAGGTTAGGCCGCCAGGGGAGCCTCCAAACTCATCGTTTTTGTAAGAAGACCAAACAAGAACCTTTCCAGATGTTGGTTCAACTGCAGCTGCCACAGGAACGATAGGAAAGTCAAGTGTCGGGCCCCAGCGCCCAAGACCAGGTTGAGGGCTGGAGTAAGAAGCTGCCCTGAAGACGATGATCTCGGCGATGCTGGTCCAAGGCTGGTCGTTCGCTTCAGTGACAGCGACAAGACGGACATAACGAGCAGGTCGAGTCTCAAAGTTGGAGTATTTCTCAGTCTTGTCAGCGAACCATGTTCCTGTTGCGACAGCGTCGCCCCATTTCTTCCCTCCCATCTGTGCTTAGAAAGACGTTGTGAAGGCCGATCCAGCCGTGCTCACCACCATCCTGGCGAGGGAGAACAGATAAGCCGTTGACATTCTGAGAAGAGCCCTGTCGATAGTGATGGTATGAGGAGGCTTTGGGTCATTGGTGCCTCCAGCGGCCCAATCAGTGTGCCAGAAGGTATTGCGATCGCCGCCAATGGCCTTGGAGCAATCATCTCCCTCATGCTGGCTATCACAGGTGACTTTCCACTTGTCGCGGTTGAGAGCAGTACCGAGGGGAGCTGAGGCTCTAAGACTTAGGAATTGCAAGGATCCTGCAGGAGTCTCAGACTTGGCTGCCGGTTGAGAGATAGCGACAGCACTAGCGCTCCCGAGGTAAAAGGCAAGTAAGCGTCCAAAAGGACTTCATCGTAGCGAAAGGAATAGAAAAGAATGATGATTGTAAGATATGGAGAAGAATGAGAAGTGAACAAATGGAATGAACTGGCACCAGAAGCAAATTGACGGGAGGATACTATATTATTTATCAATTACTTTTCTGGTACAAGTTTGTTCTAGCAGGACTGACATCAGACGCACAGCCTCAGATCCATCGCACCGCAGCCATCACACCTACCGCACTTCCAGCTCACATGTTTCAGTTCAGCTAGGCGGATCGAGGCGACCACCTTCAATATCGGGTTTGCGAAAAGACCAGTCGTGCAATTGGCCAACAAAGTTCAAAGTATACTAAGAAAAGAAAAGAAAAGAAAAGAAAAGGGTCTCCTCGTATCGGCTTACAGGTTACACAGCAGCAGACGGAGGCCCACCTGGGCTTGTTTTGTTTCAGGTCAGGTCAAATTCCTGCTCGGCGTCTAAGCGCAACCTATCGAGTTAGTCTGTAGGCGAGCGATTATAGAAAACAAGACTAAATCCTGACGGGAAGATCGACGATTAACGTTAGGTTCTGGCTCCACGATGTTTAATCAGTTTCAAGCCACAACGGCCATTTCCCCTTACTTCGTGCATATTGGCGTCATGTAAGGTGAGACTCTAGGGGAATTTCTACAACAGCATGACACGAGACCGCGAAAGACGAATAGCCGATCTTTAGGCCCCAATTAGCAAGAACTAGATTAAGATATTGGTAAGCTCTATAGCTATGACAAGGCTATATAAAGGGCCTAAAAGTATCTTCCTAGCCTTGAGTTAGCTAATATATAAGTAAAAGTCTTATCACTTTATATAATAAGAAGTAATGAAGGTCATATAATGTAATAAACTTACTTATTTAAAAGCTTGTATTTATGATTATAATTACTGTTATAGAATATTTAATATATATAATAAACAAGTGCAATAACTAAGCGAGTGAAATAAAAATCTTTCCTCTTAT
>VYWZ01001479.1:0-12581 GCA_008711595.1 Fusarium xyrophilum | reverse complement strand
GGGGGGGAACTGACACCGAGCTTCGCAGCACGAAGTCACGTGAGGACAATGCGATTTTTCCGACCGACAATTCAGGCGGCCTTAACTCGATAGCCAAGCCTCTCAGCCTCACGCCAAATCGATCCTACAACGACGCGCCTAACAACGGCCTGCTTCCACCCCGAACAACTATACAGCAGTTCAAGCGCCCAACCTCTCTCAAATAGCCAACATGAAGCTGGTTCGGTAAGAATTCCCCCTGTCTCTTGCGCACACCTGGATTGTGCTGAGCTTCTCGTCAAGTTTGAGCTTCTGGACTGACTTGGCACGGCTAGTTTTCTCATGAAATGCACCAACGAAACGGTGACAATTGAGTTGAAAAATGGTAATATATTGCTCCTTACCCCTATACAAGCTTCTAGCCATGCAATCAGCCGTGTACTAATTGTCGTCTAGGCACCATTGTTCACGGTACCATTTCCTCAGTCTCCCCTCAGATGAACACCGCACTCCGAACCGTCAAGATGACCATCAAGGGGCAGGAGCCCATCTCTCTAGAAACGATGAATATTCGAGGTTCTACAATCCGATATTTCATCCTGCCCGACTCCTTACCCCTCGATACACTGTTGATCGACGACGCCCCCAAGCCGAAGAACAAGGCCAGAAAGGAGGCAGAGCGGGGTGGGCGAGGAGGTCGGGGCAGAGGCGGTCCTAGGGGACGCGGACGTGGTGGAGGCCGCGGTCGCGGAGGACGGCCCTAGACGAGAAGGACATGAGATGATTCAGGAGAAATGACAGTATGGGGAAAGGATGGAGGCGCACATGCGCATCGTTAATGTTGAGTGGCCACGTTATCGCGAAGATGTCACATTCAGATGGAACCTGGCGTTCGGGTTGTTTGGCCATTAAAACTGTATGAACCCGCGTGGGGTGGGTATCGCTTTTCTTGTTCTGGAAAGATATCTGAATATATGCTCTCACACACCCCAATTCCACCGCAACTTTTTTTTTATTCTACTGCTTTTGAGTAGTCTCGCCATATCCGTACGATCTGCAGCTTCTCCCATCCGGCCTGTTTGCCGCTGTTCCCAACAGTTTGAGCCCGCCATTCAGGCCCGAATCCCTCAATGCGACTCTTGACTTGATCTGGCTTATTCTGAGCGCAGAGGAGGAGGTAGGCACAGCCGCGTCGGGACAGGGTTTGGGGTAGCGCCTCGATCAGTCTACCTGTTGTCTCCATACCATCTAAGCCGCCTGCATAAGACAAGGCCAGCAGATACGAATCGTCGTCGAACGAAGGCTTTGTGCTGACTGCGAGGTCGTCTGCGGTAAACGAATCTGGTTTGGCAGGCATCTCAGGCGTGGGCACATATGGCGGGTTGAAAATGAGGACATCGATGGTGCCCTCGCGCCATGGGGTTGTGAGATCTCCCATACATGAGCCCAGATAAAATGCATGTGAGTCGGGGTTGTCACAGGCTGCCTTTTCGACCGTCCCGACTGTGGCCTGACATGCAAAGGCGTTCATGTCAACTCCCGCAGTCAGGACTTCACGTGTGCCAAAAAGCTTTTGCGCATGTGCGTGAACAAAGGCGAGGACGACGCCTGAACCTGTGCCGACCTCCACCACGAGAGGCGCTATGTCGAGAAACGCTCTTTGGAGATACTCGGTCTCTGCAGCAGATGAGAGCGTGTCCAAGAGGAGGTATGAGTCCTCGGCAGGTTCGTAGACTCGCTCATATGGAACGTGCGAAGTGTCTGGCGTCGGCAGCATGATGTATGCTTGTCAACGTGAGGATGCGATGTGATTGTGGTGAGGCTTCATTAGTATTTAGATCATAGATAGAAAACTTGATGACACTGAGTGGATGCGGCACGTGATATATGCTTAGAATCAAGAGATTGAGACTAAATAGTTGATAGAAACAGAAGACGGATGAAGAGCTGTTGTTGGTGGATCGCAAATCTCTGGATCATGGCAGAGTGGTAACGTGCTCAGTTTCGAACTGATCGCCTTTTATTTTGTTCTGTTGGATATGAACCTATCTGCTTCACTTGAATCAGTACCTATGGATGGATAGTTTGGGGATGCATGAACCAGGCAGACAGGAACCTACAATTGTTGCTGGAGATATTCCCTGACCAAACCGGTATGAAACACCAGGATTTCGAAGCTCTTGCAAAAATCCGTCGCAACGATCGCCTCAAAGAATCGCACACTTCATCTCGCAACCCCAATCATCCTGTCCTGGCCCAACTCCCCATTTGATTCCCCAGCCCATATCCTCCACCATCCGAACCAGATTACGATCGTATACACCGTGCAGCTGGCATCGAGGACATGGTCGACTCTTTGTGTTATAGAATTTTGGTGGTTCCTTGGCTGTACCATCGCAGAAGGTCGGGCAGTTGTTGAGGCCCATGAATGGCTCGCAGGGTTCGGTGAGGACAAGCCAGGTGTGGTTGCATTCTTTGTGCTGGAAATATGTGAGAGTGCACATTCTCAGGTGTTCAGGGAATCAATCGCCAGAAAAAAATTGTGTTGAAATTATTGCTGAGGGACAAAGACGAAAAACAAGTTCTATTCGCAAGGTAGAAAGGGAAGGTTTGGTTGGCTGGCTGGACTATGTGGTGACAGGAATGGATGTTACCAACAGTGCCAGTTAAAGAGTGCCATAACAAAAGACCACCACAACAATATTGTATCGCAACGCTCTTCCCTGGCTCTCCGCGTGTGCAATTCTTTCTACACTCATACCCAATCACCATGCAACCATCATGAATCACGATCCGCTAAACCTCTAAATGACGACTCGGCAGTATTGTCTCCCCTAAGTGTCCCGCTTTGCTCCAGCTCATCATCGCTGATGGCGTCCTCGACAGATGGAACTAGGCGAGATAGCATCGTTTCCATGCGCCGTATCGCCTTTTCCATATTGGCCAGTCTATCTGCAGTTCCCTCAAACATGTCGTTCTCGGAGAAAGATCCTCGGAGCTTCTGGGGTGGGATCCCAGGAAACATAGAATCTCGTCGTGATGGACGTCGAGCTCCGGGATCGGGCCTAGAGGTGTTATGTAGGTTGCGGGGCTCTATATCATCTGTCGCATTGCGTGTGAACTGTCGACGGATGAGATGATGCGTGAGATCATCATCGACAGCGATGTCGTCGTGGACAGTATCAGGCGGCGGCACCTGAAAGACGGCGCGAAGATCTCGGTGAACCGTCAACCGCCACTTCTTCCAAAACTGGCTCTTTGTTGGGGGCGGAGCTTTGATCTCCGCCGGGTCTTCGATCTCACGGGATGGCCAGAGCAGACGGCGCTCAGCAACAGCGATGATGAGCAGGAGAGGGAGATTCAGAATCTTGACCGCCGTGACGTGAATCTTGTGAAACCAGCGCGGACTCACGACGAATTTAAGCGGGATGAATAGGAATACGGCGAGGATGTTGAACGGGGGCTGGTATGCGAACACAGCGTCAGCCTTGACACCCTCAAGTGTCAGAACTGCTCGACGGAAACTGATCTCCGCTATGGCGTTTGACGAAATGTTACTGAATGTATTAGAAAGCATCGATACAAGGATGGTAAGGAAAAGTGTGTTTCCGAGGAAAGCGAAGGCTACCATCACACTAGGTCCTAGCAGCCAGTGAAACTCGGTCTAGTAGAGATGTCAGAATTTGTTAAGCTTAAGGGGGGAGATGAAGACTGACCGATCGATGGATACCTGTTCCATCCAAACCAAACCAAATATAGATCATCCACTTCGATATTGTGCTGATGTATATTAATACCACGTTTCACCAAGGTGGTGCAGAAACTTACAGGATGGGGTGTGCCCCCTCGCCGAGCCACAGAAGTGAAAGCAGAAACCCCAAGAAACACCAGGCAGATAGAGCTGTGAGGAAGAAAAAGTCCGCCATCATTGACCTAAGGGACAGGAACACGAGATTGTCGCTCAGGAGATTAAAGGCAAGCCGTGGAACCAAGACAGGAGCGGCGAGTGCAAGCACATCAAACGCCTGTTCGTCGAGGTTCGCGTCGCCAAGCTTCCAGCCCAGGAACCGCAATACAAGATACACCCAGTAGATGAGAACAAAGGCCACATCAAGGAATGACCACAGGTTCTGGGTATAGACGTTCCTTTCGCAGGGTTAGTACTCGAGTGAAAGCACGACAAGCAAGTCCGTAGCATACCAACCATGTGCTAAAATAGTAGCAAATTGATCCAAACCCCATCCAAAAGCAAAGATAGAAAAAACTGCTTCTATTGGTCCATAGCGGTTTTCCCTTCCAAGAACCATAACCGCAACGTAGAGAGTGAGCAGCGTGGCGAACTGGATTGACTCAAGGACATTTCGGGTTCGAGGGACAATCAGGCGATATTGGTTGAGAAGAGGGGACTCGCGAGGATCATAAATAGATATGGGCTTCAACTTGTAATGATCGGGTATAATGTCCCAAAATGTCGAGGGGGTATAGACAATTCGGCCCTCGTATATGGCGTTGACGACCTTTTGGCAAGTCGCTGAACTCAAGAAATGCTTGCTCTCAGTGACAATGGCAACCTCGAGAGATGGCAGAGTCTTGTAATCAACCCAAGAGGTGGTGCGCTCTGCCTCATCTCGAATCTCTTCTGGGGCATTCTGGAAGGGTTCAAAGCCAGCGACTAGAATATGAGCCAGAAGCAAAAGGCCGTCGTGGCCATCATCATGCACTTCACCAAAGCGTCTCAGGATGCGCGTAGCTATGAGCTCACATAGAGTAGCACGTGTGAAGTTGACATTGTGACGGTTATTGAGATGAGACTGCTCTTCGAGAAACTGAGCACGATTAACCAGCAAACAGTAGACTATCAGGTCATATCATATCAGCAAAGGGTCCTCAAAAGGGGTCAACAGCACTTCTCTTACTGATAGAAATGTCGTTGAGGCCATAGAACTTATCAACCAACGGCCGCACGACTGTAACATTAATCCTCAGATCCTGCAGCTGGGCGAGGCTCAAATAGTCCTCAACAACGCTGATGATGTCGCGACGAATACGGTGTATGTTGGTATACACGGGTAAGTGACTATGAGGGTCTGTCATGCAACTATACAGGGCATCGCGGTTCTCTGGGCCGCCTGTACTGAGCCTACTCAGTAGAGGCCGTCGCTCTTCAGGATCCGGCAATGTGATGCGCCGGCGGGTGTTGCCAGCCATGAAAGGGCCAGTCAGTTAGTCCTATAGTGGTAATGTCTAAGGGAGGGGGACAAGGTCAGAACAAAGAGGCGCTGTCGGTGATGGTTGAAATCAAGTTTGTCCCCTTTCGGTGTAGCGAGCGATAAGATAGGGATGGCGTAAAGGCGCTATTGGATAGATACAAGGAGAGGGGACAAAAGTAATTGAGCAATGCCGCTGGTGATATCAGCATTTGAAATATAGGTGTATCCTCAATTTTAGGTTGTGAGGGAGGAATTATTCACAGAAGTGTAACGTCATTACACTAGACGCCTGTCCCATTAGAGCGTTTCGGATTTGAATCTTTGGGGGGGGGTTTTGCTTCTAAAACATCACTGATTGGATCATACCAGCCCTGAGATGTTGATGGCTTGATCATTTCTCTGACGGAAACAAATGGAAGTGAGTTCTCTACAGGCTGGTAGTGACTTGTTTAGCAATCCGTCTCTTTTCTTTCCTTTTCTTTTCTTTTCTTTTCTTTTCTTTTCTTTTCTTTTCTTTTCTTTATCTTATCTGACATCTTTGCAAACTTACTAATACCAAGGTATTGAGCTTGTTCTTAGACTGTCTGAAGCCTAACTTAGATCTGCACGCGATCTCAGACATTCCGTGCACTACTCTGTACAACAATGCAAATCCTACAGTTTCGCCCCAGTCTCATCCGCGCCAGCCTCTCTAGCCAATGCCCAAGCGAACTTTGCCAAAGATCCTCTCGTCACAGCGTGATGTTTCGCTTTCTCGCTACTCGCCTGTCTGAGCGCATATCGCGCCGCAATTCCTTGACAAACTCCAGCCAGCTTCCAGATGCTGAACGACATTCCCCATGGAACCTCAGCCCGGGGATCGTATCCGCTCTCCTCCCTGTACCACTCCAGGATCTCGTCTGGCTGTGGAAGACCAGGCGTCTTGCCAGGCAGGAATCCGGATGCATCATAAGGAGTTGCACCAGGCGATTTGGCCGAGTAGAAGTTTATAAGAAAGTTGCAAATGTCGGAGAGCGGGTGACCAACAGTAGACATCTCCCAACTGTAGAATATGTGTTAGTAACTGGCTTGGAGTCTGGGAAGGTGAGCATACTCCAAGATTCCGATGACCCTGGGTTCAGTCTTGTGAAATACCAAATTGTCAATCTTATAATCTCCATGTACCAGTGTTGCCCGATCCTCGGGTTGCAGACGCTCGTTCTTGAAGAAGCGGACCGTTTCCTCAAAGTGAGGGAGCTTTCCAACAGGCTCCTTGGTCTCGATGTCGACGACCTTCTCCTGGCTACCGCAGATAGTTACCCACGTCTTAATCTGTCGTGAATAGAAACCCGATGGTTTGCCAAACTTCTCTAGGCCGACCTTCTTGCGGTCAACTGCGTGGAACCGTGCCAGTGTTATCACGGCATCGCGCCACATAGCCTCACGATCGGCGGGTTGTACGCCTGGCATAGTAAAGTCTTCAAAGATACGTCCATCGAGAAACTCCATGATATAGAATGGTGTGCCAATAACAGAGTCATCCTCGCATAGGCAGTACGTTTTGGGTACAGCAACATCAGTGTTCTCCAAAGCATGCATGATGCGGTACTCACGCTCTACTTGGTGTGCTGTCTTGGAAAGGAGCTTTCCAGGTGGCTTCTTGCGCATCACAAAGCGCTGGCCATCTGAAGCAGTAATCTGGTATGTAGGATTGGATTGACCGAAACCAAACTGTGCAACATCAGCAGCCCGTCACATTGAGAAGAGTACGAGTAGAGAGCTCACCTGTTTGAGGTCAATCGGTGTTTTGATGGCTGGGACATGCTCAGAAATGTATTTCTCAAGCGCAGCCTCATCGACGGGCTGTCGAATTCTACCAGCCATCCTAAGGACAGTTATGTGGCTATTTTATCAGGTGAGTGGATGAAGGGATTGGATGGATAGATGATCGACGGTCGATTTGCTGGTTCAGGGTCGGAGGGTTCTGAAAGATGGATTGAAAAATGGTTTGGCGAAGCTACGGTTGATAAGTGATAATTGCAAGGTCAAGAGTCACCTAGTTATTGTACCCCGGATGTGAGAACTGACTCGGTGAGCTTAGACTTACTCTGTACAGAGTAACTTAGTACCTTGAACATTTGGCCCCTTGCTAGTCACTAAAGATGCCGAGGTTCAGATCTGGGGGACTACAGAGTACAGTACAGACAGAAAGACCTTTACGGATGGTGGCCCCCTCTTTTCCCCAAAGCTCTCCACAATCCTGGGTTCGTTCGGTTCCTCGGTTCATCTGACGTGCCTAGTAGGTCAATATTGGTTCGACCCTAGGTATCTCTCTCTAGGTTTCTTGTTTGTAATCAATCAGTGTTTCGTGCTTCAAGGCATGCCAGATCACACACAATTCACCTATAGTTATGGATGCAACAATCCAAGTTTTCATTATAAGACTAAAGGCCCGTTCTTCATTATCACTGTTCAAGGCCTGAGGCCTACCTACTAGCTATCATCATCCTGCCACCACTCTCATGCCTTGGAGAAGAATATCCATCTCATTAACAGACTACTGGCATGCACATATAATCAAGGTTCTGCGTAACGGGCTCCCACCACGGACCAGCCGAAGCAGAATACCGCCGTTCGAGAAACAAGCATACGGTATATAAAAAGAATAGTCCTTCCTGCTCGCTGATTTCCACCTCACCCATCCATCCATATCCGCCTCACTACCACAACGCAAGACATGAAATGAAGGAATGCCCATGCCAAAAGGAAACAGACAAATGAGAATTAACGAAAGAAACCATGGTGACAGGCCCTCCAAGTAGCTTCCGGGTCCAAGGTGAAGAGAACAGTATATTCCGTGGTATCAGTATCCATAACGCCAAGCCCTCCGTCTGATGCGGTCGTAGTACATGGATCAATATGTGTCGAGATGTTTGTGACTGAAAGTCGTACTGTCATTATAGATCATTTACCAGCCCTTCTTCCTCGCGAAGCGTTTGTTCAACAATGCCAGCACCTTTGGTACGTTAAACTGGACATATTCCAGGTCAAGGTCATCCTGGTTGTCCTTTTGCATCTCAAGCAGATCATCAAGCTTGAGATCCAATTCAAGTAGACCCCTACTGCGACCTGTCTTCAGTTTAGCATGCTAGAGTGGCAGGAGAATGACACAGCTTACCCTTATAATGTAATGAAATGACGAATGTTCCAGGTAGTGGACTGGTAAAGTTGAAGTAGATGTTGGCCCGTCTGTTGTCGGGAACATTACTCTTCTGGATGACGCCCTCCTTCTCAAGCTGCTGGTGTGTGAACTTGTACGGACCAAGGACTTGCTGCTTCTGCTGCTTTCTCTTGGTACCCTCGCTCTGTGATCGAACGTTGTGCAGGTAGCTTTTGTAGGTCTCGAGTTGTCCGTTGAGATAGACATTATGATCACGGATCGTCTTGTAAACTTCTTGCAGCTTCTGGGTCTCAGTGATGACACCCTCTTTAAGTGAT
Organism: Fusarium xyrophilum; assembly: GCA_008711595.1. Taxonomy (NCBI): domain Eukaryota; kingdom Fungi; phylum Ascomycota; class Sordariomycetes; order Hypocreales; family Nectriaceae; genus Fusarium; species Fusarium xyrophilum. Next base: position 3,915 of record VYWZ01001479.1, on the reverse strand, counting down.
CCGAGATGCTGAAGCTCCTGCTCAACTTCGTCCCGGAGTAGGCTGAATTGATCGGCCTTGTCGATAACGCGCAATTCCTGAAGCTGCGATAAAAGTTCCATGGCCCGGATACCTTTGCGAACCATTACTGCGTCACTACGATTGGTAGCTGCGGCATCAGCAATGCGTTCTAGTCGCAATGGTCTTCTGGCTACCCCGCTATTTGTCGGGATCGATCGCATGACTTGTACGAAAATCGACTTGGCTTCCATGAAATAAACCTCCTCCTGCGTGATGTCCAACGCTGCTGTCAGATCGCCGATAGCTGACTCCCATCTACTGAATAAAGGCAAGTTGATGACTCTGTTCTCTTTTCGTGGCAATTGAGGGGGTGATGATCCCAATTCCGACATAATGATAGCAAGATGCGAATTGTCATCCTTGCACAGCTCGTCATGATGCTTGTCAAGCAACGAGTGCATGGCGTAGACTTCGTTGAGAGTAATCTCAAGTTCAAGATCCTTCTTTGATAGTGCAACATAATTATCCATCTCGAGGCTCTCGTAGAAATCCTGGACCTCGCAGAGATCGAGCATAAACTTATTGATTCTATCCTTGTTCTGATGAATGAACGGCTGGAGCTTAGCCATGTACGGCTCCTTGGCGTAGGATGGCTTGTTCGCGAGGTTCTGAAGCATCTTGGCGATATATGTTAGAGTTCGTCTGGGTCGTTCGGCCGGGGTTCCGTCGATAAGCATGTAAGATTTCGGGGTAACGATCGCAGGGTTAATGAAGCGCAAAAAAAAGAATCCACCAATCAAGGTACAAATGACTTGGTCATTAGCATCTGGGTATTTGCGCTTGGTTAAGCTCCTGATTTGTTTGCAAATCCATCGGATACCATAAGGCGCTTCCTCGAGGCCCTCAATAATGGTGGTCAAGAAGCCATTAGCAATCTCGGTCAACATAGTTAAGCGGGGCTCAATGATGACCTGAACCTGAGGGTTCTCAGCGGCTTGTTCGCCAGTGATTCCCTTGGGAAGATGGGGAGGCAGTTGGCCAGTATCCTCTTCGATCTGTTCAATCATTCGCTCGTAGACCTTGAGCGGGTTGATTTCCAGGTCAAGATCTTTCAGCTCGATTAAGCCATTGATTCTATCAGCAAGCACAGATTTGAGGAAACTTTGGCCAGGACCTCTTCGGGTGTACGTAGTCATCATTCGAGAGACAGGAGTGTTAGCGCGGAGCAAGGAGGAGTAGTCTGGCGTGTTGTCGAACTGATATGTCAAGACGGACTAGAGCGTGTGAGGCGTGTATCCCTTTCAAAGCGTGGAAAGCTTACCTGGAACATAGTGAGCAAGAGATGCTCTTCTCGACTTTCGTATTGGTTTCCATAGATAGTGAACATGACAGTCTGGAGCAGCGAATCAATCTCGGACATCGAGACAAGTCTGCAGAGGTGTGCAATGTGCCTAGGCTCAGATTGGAGCAGAAACAAAAGGTTTCCGTATTTCTGAGTTTTATCGTCGTTAGGGAAGACACCCTGCTGCATTTCAAGAGCATCTTCAAGATGACTGGCAACTTCGTTTTGCTACCAAGCGAATCAGAACTCGTTCATTTCGATGTTGATTGGGCACATACCTCTTCCAGGGCCATACGGTTTTGAATAAGCAACGCGATTCGTGAATCTAGATAGCGCACATCCTTTTCCAAAACGAAGTTCTTCTTTGACTGTGATGAGATCTTAGACTTGAGATCACGCAGCGCCTTTTGTGCTGGAGTGGGGTCAGTTGGTTATCCTCTTGAAATGTGCATGTAGGCCTACCTTTGGCAAGCTCATCTTCAATCTGTAGATCTCCCTCATTGGCAGAAATCGACATGTAGAGAGCTGACATCGAGTAGCGCTTCGACTGGCGCGCAGAGCGCGAGCCGTCGTAGGAAGACATGGTATTTTGGCGTGATATGGGCTGGAAAGAGGAGGAGGAGGCGGTAGAAGCTCGAGATGGTGTTTGTAGCATGATGGACATAGTTTGTTTACAGCAATTTTATGATAACGATGGTTCAGGCTCGAATGCCTCTGAACCCAGACAACAAGCAGCAATTGCACAGGTGCCGAGCCTAAGGGCAGCGAGTCAGGTTATCCCAATTATGATGTGTCGAGGTCAAGTGTGGTAGCGAAAGCAACGACCAGTTCGAGGTGACTGAGAAGCTGTGAGGCGTAGACGGCGTTCAACGGTTTTCGTGGTACAAAAGCGGGAAGTCACAAAATGATGAAGATTGTATCAACGGAGGTATCAACGGAGGCATCGACGATGGTTATGAGGCGAGCACGGCGGTTGGAGGCGCGCAACGGGAATACGTTCGCTGAGAAAACAAAGGGCAAGAAACAAGTGATGATGATGGACAGATGGGAAGTGCCAGCGATAGCTCAATGGGAGCGTCAGCGTGTCGCGATGCGCAATTCTGAAAATCCTCGATCTCGCGAGGAGCGCAGGAGGCGTTCAAGGAAAAAAGAAGTGCAAAAGGAACAACAAAACGGCGACAGGTTGATGGGTGGTGGTGTTGGTGGTGGACAAGGCAGAGGCAGGAAGGGGAAGGGGGGCCGTGGGTGATGGAATTGTACAGGCAAGGCAACCAAAAGCGAAGTACCTGAGCTAAAATGGTACTTAAAGCAGAGTAGTTTAGATAGTGGACTGCAAGGAACCAGACATGGATCCTGGTGTATTCCGGGCAGATTTATGCACGGCTGAGACGCGGACTTCAGGAGGGAGAGACGGCGCGTGGGACGGTCGGTGGATCGTTGGCGTTCGACGCTGCAAGGTCGTGCGTGCGTTGTGGGTTTGCACTTGTTTGTGTGTGTGGGGAGAATAGGAGGAATTAAAGCGAGCGCGAAACAAGCGGCAACGATGAATGTAACAATGGAAATGATCGACGCTCAAGAAGAACTGGACGAACGGAAGAAGATATCCAGAAGAAAAGTGACATGAACCTGATAGGTTTGTGCGACTAGAGAACCTGCCTACTAATGTACTCCGTACTGTACGTCCGAATGGAAAGGAGGCCAAGGAGAAGAAAGGTAAGGTAGGAATCAGGGGCAACGCGAGAAACAAGACTGAGGTGGCAGACCAAGTGAAAGAGGAGGGAGGGAGGACGAATCAGAGATTCCTAACAGCTACGGGTGCAGTCCAGTACCTTTTGATCGGTACCTGAACTGGGATGAGAGAGCAATACCAGTAGTGGATGGATGGATGGTGGTGATGATGCCCAGTCAAGGCGAATTGGGTGTGGATGGGAATGGAATAACCTGGCCGGTCTACCACCGCTGGTGATGAATGAGTATTAGGTACCGACCTACCTTGCAGAGTTGGCGTAGAGCTTTGCAGCTAGCTGAACCTGAAGGCTTACTGTATTTTGCAAATACCATCCATACCTTCCACCAAAACCTAAATTTAACACAACGGACGGGACGCAGTTCAACAGTCAATCAACAATTATTATTAGGTATGAACAATCACCCGCAGTAGCCCTTCAACAAAATACGCTTACCCTGCATACCACCAGCCGCCATACTACCTACGTAAATAAGTAAGATACCTAGGTAGGTAGATAAAAAAAGAAGGAGGCCAAGCCCTGGAAGGGTTCCGTACCTGCTGGGATCATGGGCAGAGACGAAACCCGCGGGAGACAGAGTGGAGTGACGCCGCCCAAAAACATGATCGTTTTTAGAGCGGGGTCTTGCAACGGGAACCCACAGGAGCAATGGCGATCAGCAACAACCCGGACGGGACTATTAACGTTGTTGGGCCTGGCAGGCCTGTATACCTACCTACCTACGGAGGTCCCTGCTAAAAGTTTTATCTCGACCCCCGGTTACGCTAAACAGGGCTAAGAAACGCCAATACTATTAAAAGTAAATCAGTACTTTAAAAAAGGTTA
>VYWZ01001477.1:0-38418 GCA_008711595.1 Fusarium xyrophilum | reverse complement strand
AGCCTTATCGCCTTCCGTAGTACGAGGGGTTGTGTCGTTGGTGGAGTACTTCATCGCCGCTGCATCAGTCGTAAACAATGCATACCTCACCAACTAACTCTGCCTCCAAGCAGTATGCACATTCGCCCCAGCCGAAGACTTCCTCCCGGCCATCTGGACCGCTTCAGCTCTAGCAATGTATCTATTCGGATACATCGCCGCACGACTAAAAATCACCATCGAGGCCAAAAGCACATGGGAAGATCGAGGAAGGCTGTGGTCGGAATTTACACCAACAGCATGGCAGCCGAAACTTCATGTCAGAGATAGCGGACGACACACGGGCTGCTTCCTCACTCTCGCTTCAGCGCTGTACGTAGGCGATTGTCTTCAAGCACTCTTCGGAACGCTCATCCTGTCGAGTTTGGTGTTTATCAGCGTCAGGGACTCTGCGATCATTGTGGTCAGATTAACGGGGAGTGCTCTGTTCGTAAGGCGGATACTGATTTATGAAGTGGCGGGCTCGAAGGCGGATGGTGAAGGGCATACTGCATCTGAGAGCACGATCTACCTAGAGTCTCTTGAGCAGAATGAGGAGAAGCTTGAGAGGATCAAGGGTCTTCTCATAATTCTGTACGCCAAAACATGTCGAGGTATGGTGGGCAGCGCAAGCATCAGCTGTCGGATTCATCAACTCAAAACAACACTCTTAGGTACACATCTCAGGCAGCATACCAATTTCCACAGCCAAAGGGTGTCTTGCCCTGGTGCAGGTGGTGAGAACAAACACCGAAAGGTCGTCCATTACTTGAACCGTGTCAGGTGTAAGCTATTGCCAGACCAAAGACTGTCGTGTACATTCGAGGGTGGAAGGTAGGGGTGTGACATTGTCGGCGACGTAGATCCTCACGACCACAGGGCCAGTCTCCATTCCGGACACTACGTTCTGGAGATCACCAATGATAGGACAAGACTTTTATGATGTTCTGAATTAACTCTTGTGATGAAAGTGCTGATAGACTCGCTATTGCTATAGATTCGCTCAACTCTTCTTCCATTTAACAAAGCCATGGACATGATCCGCCAACCCTCAAACGAAGGCACGATAAAGAAACGTAACCCAAATACATGCCTGTGGGGATGGCCAGTACAGAAAAGCTCAAATGGATTCAATCCATACCTTGCCCAAATGCCCGCTCTGCTCAAAACACAGCCAGCTTCCATCATGCGACTGGCCTGGGTGACCTGAAGTACCCTGTTGGTATGAGTATTGTTGGACTGCGGAACCGCATTCGGATGATTGTCGTCATTCTGATCTACAAAGGATCAATGGAATAGAGTCATAAGTTCTAGCGTCTCTCTTTCTCTGTGAGGGATACTAGACACGTGGTCGCGTTGTGAATCACTGCTATTCTGGGCTCCATCCGTCTGACTGTTGATGACCTGCGGAACACCATCTGAAGAACCGCTGGTCCTTTCCACATCGTTTGGAGGGTTACAGACATTGGCCTGGGGATCACCATCTGAGAAACTGCTAGTGATTTCCACATCATCTGAAGAACTGCGGGTGCTTTCCACAACATTTGAAGGGTTGCTGGCATTCGTCTGAGTGTCGTTGGCCTTCGGAGCACCATCTGAAGAACTGCTGCTAGCGTCCTGAGTTCCACCCATTGGATCTTCGTATTCAGGGAATGGACCCGTTGCGGTGCTGTGTGACCCTGGTGCGCTGCCTAGCAGAGGGGTGTCATTCTGAGAGACATCATTTGAAGGGTTGCCGACATTCGTCTGAGTGCCGCTGGCCTGTGGAGCACCATCTGAAGAGCTGCTGGTGCTTTCCCGAAGTACACTTCTTGGAGTTGTGTCTGGAGGAAATGTGCCTGGTCTGCTGTCGGTGTCATGCTGAGGGGCGCCTTGCTGAGAGACATCATTTGAAGGGTTGTCGCCGTCTGGGCTTCCATCGATAGGAGGGAATGACTCTATATTGTTGCCCAGCTCGGGGCCAAATTGGGGAGCATCTGGCTGCTCAGCAACATCTGGGCTTGGCGGCTCGTTCTCTTGTGGAGGCTCGCCGCCCTCTTGACCCTCTGGCTGCCTGTGACCGAGCCCTCGCTCCGAGCTTGGCCTGTCGCTCACAATTGATCCACCACGGCTTGACCCGGCACGGCGTCTTCTGAACCAGCAGGGGCAACAAAGTTTTAGGAAGCACGCCATTCTGATGGTATTTCTGTGATGACAAAGAATGTGTTATTTGTGTAGACTTATGGATGTGATGATGATGATGGGTCAAGAAGAGAATGATGTTTGGCTGATGTTTTGGTTGAGGAGGAGATGGATGATGGTTCTAATATACTCGTGTCACAGGGAGCGCTGCTCACTCTTGCCTTGAGAGTGAGGTGGAAGCAAATGGGGGTCAGAAAAGGAAAGTCGGACTTGACAACGGGATATGATACGGGCAAGATAGAGAAGGTGTATTCTGGGCTCTTGTCTACTCATCTCCAGCAAGAGCACTCGCGGCGGCATCATTGCGGTTTATGGGTCCTTGGAAACTCAACAGTCAGTACCAAGCAAAGCACCTGGAGGTTCGAGGGCGCTTGCTCTCCGTGTCGGATCATGGACACGCGTGCGCTGGTGTGCACACTCCGCGTTCATGGCCTGCAGAATGTCAGTAACTGTTCCACCTCTCGCTGAAGGCTTCACTGACCTTGAAATTAAATGAACAAGCCCAGCAAGTCTGGGTAGGGCACCTGCAGTTCGGTCGCGGGTGCGGTGGTGGTGGTTGGCTGAGAGGATGCTTCGTTGCCCTCTTCACGAGCCCCCTTCTTAGGGCTGTGATCCTCTCCGACGACGGTCTCGTCATCACCAAACACAGTATCGTCGTCTTCGAGGGCTTGGGCACCGTCGTTCTCGTTCTCTGATGCGTCTGGTGTGGCTGCGGCTTTGTCCTCTCCCGCCTTCAGGACCGACCACGGGAGCTCGGTGGAGGTCATGTTGGCCCCCGATCCGTTCGGGGGCACAGCAAAGATTACGCTAATCTTTCCTCGCGGGAGCATTCTGTACGCCTCCATGAGGCTGGCAGGATTGTCTATGACGGCGGCATACGTCCCCTGGAGGCCAGGGACTTTAGCGACGACGTTCTCCTGGCGCCCTCCACCAGGAGAATTGTTTACGAGTCTCAGACCGGATGTCTTTTCTGTCGTGGCACTGCGAAGGGCTAAGCTCTCAACAAGAGTAACTCCTTTGGTTCGAGGCTCGGGGCGGGTTTCTTGCTTGGCGTCTTGGTTGAGGGCGGCGAATCCGGGAATGCGAGGGTGCGGCATGTTAACGAAGAAAGGATAAGACTTGGTATTCGTGAAGAAGTTATACTGAAGCTCTTGCTTTATCTTTGTGGCTTCCAAGTTTTGAGTGTGCAAAGGCGGTGGCAGTTGAAGTAGGGGAACTCGCCCTATTGTTCAGAAGCTCGGTGAATCTCCCACAAAAACCCCGTACTAGAGCTCGCAACTGGCACGCAGCCGCGCAGCAAATCCCTACAGCAACAATAGAAAGCCTGAGATACGATTCATTACGTCTGGTCAAGCTGTGTAGACGAGAACAATGAACTCTCAATAAAAACAGTTCCTTACTGTCACTTCAGCTTCCTGGGCTGTTCTCGTGAACAGATGCCAAGTTCAGGAGCCGAGATCCTTGGAAAAGGACAAGCCCTTGAACATGCTACCTGTACTTCGTCTATCTTGTTACCCGGCCTCGCAGCGAAGTCACTACACTTCATCTCGAATCACAAGGCCGCATGCTTCTCTCCATCTTTAGATACGCCCGCCTAACGTACGGATCCAGTTCGTGCCTCACCATCTACCTACGGCACCTTGGTCTTGGGAATGACCTTAGGTTTGAGAGTGACCTTGACAATAACTGCACGTTCCGCAACAACGAAACTAGAGGATGATCAAAAGAGCACTAGAGTTAAATTGCGGTATTGTCTGTTCTACAGCTTCCGATGATCAAGGAATACCTCATTCCCCTCTCTGGGCCTGGTGGTTCAAAGTCTAGTTTGCCAAAACTCATCGCTATTCTTCGTATCCCCTCGTCCCTGCATCGCCCGAAACTCTTCCAGTTCTACTTCGAATTCGCCCCATACTCCAACAGGAATCCAAGTCCAGTTACAAACAGTGGTCCCTCCGTCTCCCACGCGCTTCAAATGCGTATAAACACCATACACCTTCTTTTCTTGACTGAAGAGGTAGTCCCAATCGATCACTGCAAGATTCGGATTGGGTTTGAAAGGTTTCTTGGTCATAAAGTCGTACAGCTTGGGCAGCTCTCCCTCTTTCAATTTCTTTCTGGGCTTGGATGCAAAAGCCACTTGGTGTGAATATGCGCGCAGCAGGTCTCGGGATATCTCTTTGTAGTTTTCGTCGTTCACAAATTCCTCAAAGGTGCCCAATTCCTGCACTTCCATTTCGTTCGCGCGTAAGATTCTGTCGATAGTCCGACTGAATTCCGACAACCATGTGGATAGAGCCGTGAGAACCCGAATGCTGCCATCAGCCAAAGGGGTAGTAACACGAGGGTACGGTACGTCGTCGTCATCGGCATCAATCATGCCCGCTAGGCCTGCCGTTGCCCATAGAGTGCTGCGACGTACCCAATCGCCGGCGTCGCATACCTGGGAGCATTCGATCAAGCATTCTTCTATTTCTATCTTAGTTGCCGAGTCAAGTTTCCGGACCTGGAGCAGTTCCAGAGGTTCATTTGCTGCTGCTAACATCGGGGCAAGGTGTATCTTTAGCATGACGATCAAGGAGCTTGCATCAAGGCTGAGGAAATGAGCCACACGCGAGTCGTAATTGACCCGTGGCAGAATAGCATAGAGTACGTCGGCGTTCTTTGATCTTGGTCGTAATTTGGGAAATTTGGGCATGTCTTCCGCACTTAGCGTAAGTCCTGAGAAGATAAAGCGATCACGAAAATGTTTGAAAACATCATCTCTCTCTTGAACAACTTTCAACAAGTCCCAAATGGTCTGGGGCCATTCCATATAATCCAGGAGGGCAGTCATGAGCCCTCCGGCGTGTTCGTTTTGGATTTTCAATCGTCGTTCTTTCGCGCGATGCTTTTTGAAGTGATCAAGGCACAGAACATCGGGAGGATGATAGCTCTGAACCCGGAAACGCCACGACAACTGCTGAACTTCTTCCGACTCTGAGATCCACAGAAATGTATGCAGTAGCTGATGAGAGCGGCGGTCGAAGATGAGTCGAGGTACCGTAGGACTCGCAAAAATGCTGACAGTGTAGTAGGAGGGCAAGCGTTCTGCTATTCTGAAGTCTGCGTTCAGATGAAGCATCTGTAGCTTGACTCCGGGCTCTTTCAAACCTGCTGGAATGGAAGCATAGTTCCCCTTGGAGGTGGATGCTGTGATCCAAGGATCCCATTGTGATGGCTCAGTGTTCTGTTCGTCCTGGTCCTCGGCATCATGCATTGCGTCCCGAAAACGCAGACATAGACTCCCAGTGTCATTGGACACTGTGCCATACTTAAGCAGATCCGAGGGCATGGTGTTGAGAACTACACGGTTTGCTGGCAGGGGGTCATGTTTTGTAAGCAAGAATTCGGAAATACTCCCGTGGGCGCCAACGACGCCAACGTATCTATGAAACAGCTGTTCCGTAACTGGGTGGATCGATTCCCACGATACAGTTGCCACCTTCATATGCACGGCACTTTGGTATGTTGCTTTTTGCAGGGCGAATGTCGTGATGGCAGCCAATGCTAGGGCATAATCCGCCGAAAAGTCAGGGTCAGCCTCAAGGAGAAAGATTATTCGGTCTGAATTGTCGGGCATTGACTCCTATTTCCTTTCCCGGTAGCCGATCTTGAGATATTCTAACGTCTCGCGGTATGTCTGGACCTTCAGCTGAGGTTGATGTTGGCCCTTCTCGAGTTTATGGTCCGGTGACCAAGACCCTTGACCTTGGATCACTGCATTCGTCTTGAAGCCGGGAAGAACCTGAACAATAGTGGTACGGAGATGATCAAGAATTCGACGCGATTCGAGGATTTGCTTTGGTAGTTTGATTGCCTTGGCTGAACCTGGAGGCCCCTCGATATGAGCAAAGGTCAGGCGGTGGTCTGGGTCGTCGTCAATGACCCATGTGGTAAGGTCTTCAAGCCGATAGAAGGTGTTCATGGTTGCGATAAGAGGGTAGAAAATAGATGTGCTTGGGTAGAATGCGATGGGGATCTATTGATGCGGTTGATGTAAGATGGATGGATCGATTGATGGATCGATTGATGGATGATGATGTTTGATGGAAATTTTCTCATGGTCCCAGTGTTGGAAAGCTGGACGTCTACCTTGCCCTGGCGAGGAAGGAAGATGAAGACGGTTTAGGCGCTACCTCAAGGAAAGAACTTCCATACTACGAGATGTGGATTGTCAGGTACTGCCCCCGGTCAAGTACCTAATACCAAGAACCATTCAGAGTTGAACTGAGACGGGAGTCACAGTCCATCTGTTCATCTGTTCGCCTGTTCATCTGCACTCACTTTGGTTACTTTGCTTGACGTTTCTGGGGTCGGCAATAACCTCAAATTCCAACACCTCAACCCTAGCTGTACCGCCACCAAGCACAGCGACGCAATTGGCGTGGCTCTTCTCAGGAACATATCTTATTACTTTTTTCAGGGTCTTTCTACTGCAAGTAAAGCTCCCGCGGACGAGTGACGTTGAATAGGATCGAGTTGGTAGGTTGGATGCACTGCCACCACCAATTATGGAACCAACTCGTTGGCAAGGCCGCGCGGCCATCTTAACCCTCACCAACATTAAAACTTCGAGCCCTCCCGCGAAGCCGTTGCGAGCGAGGTTTCGAAGGCCTTTGGTTCGTTGGTCTGTCCGATTCCATGCAGCCTGATTCGCTCCCTGGCTACTACAATAACGACGAACAGTCGTGCGAGTGCCTGTTCTGTTGTTGGCCTTGACTTGCACGAACAAACCACTCCCTTCAGCCCAACTGAACAACGCAACAACTGCACAAAGCCCTGCCATATTCAACCCTTCACAACAAAACGAGGCCAAGAACCTTTCAACCTTGCCCGGATAACAACCCGAAGCCACACCTTGAGACGATTAAGCTTATTTGAACCAAGCGAAGTCAGTCCCCTAGCGAGTCCACCAATCATGCACCAAAATTTCACCCACGGAGTCTTTGACCCCCTTGTCGACGCATGAGATGACGATCGTTACGGCGGCTTACAGGGGTCAGCACCCACTTTCCGGTCCCTGGCAGGGCCAGAAGCTACGGTGACTGTCACCCGCGTGTGCCGATTGGTATGCTTTCACGACGTCATGAATTTGATGCTTGCAAGTGTGGCTCGTTCAAGACCACATCACCAACTTTTCTATCTAGCGTCTTTCTTCTTTAATTGTATTCCTACTTTTCATTCCTAAGGTGTCTTTTGCTTGGTCAAGAGACATTCTATCATCCATGATTTCCAGGTTCGCTCCCATCGTGGCAGGAACGCGGTCGCGTGCCCACTTCCCTGCTTGACTGCGCTCTCTGCTCGACTTCTCTTCTTCAACTCATTCTTCCTCCTCCTTGATCTTCTCTCTGGCCTTCTTCGCCTTGGATCTACTAGACCGTTTCTTGCCAAGCTTTCACCTCAGTACAGAGCGTACCAGGTAATACCCCTTTAGTTCGCCTGCAGCTCCGCCCCTGCCAACCTCGACAATTCCGTGAACACCACACACCACCCAACAACCACCAACAGCAAATCGCAGCAAACCGCAGCAAACTCTGCCTCGTCCCACTCGGCCGAGAGATTATCAGTCCGTTCCCTATCTAATCTCATTTCCAATCCTCCAACAACCTTGCAGTTCTATGGGTCAATATGACGCCGGTGTGAGTCAACAACTGGATCCCGGTTCTCTCAGCTTCGAAGGACTCCAATATCAGTGGCCGACAAGAGAACTTCTCTGAAAGGGGTTTCTCCTGCGAGGCAAGTCTCACTTAAGGTATCTTAAGCGAGGTTGGGGAACCTCTGAAGGAGTTTGTTCTGGCATCTCTTGATTGAGAAAAAACAACTCAACCCCCAAATTTATGATATCTTGCCCGAGCCTGATCAAGTTTATGGGTTTTGATGCCTCCCTTAAGCAAGCCGTTTACAGTGATGAGGCCTACGATTGGAGAAATAAGGTGCTATTGCTTCTGTCTCGTGTTCACCTCAACACACCAAGATGTTGAGAATCCTTCCTCCAACGACCTGCGAGAGACGCCCTCCAACTCGCGCGGCTAACCCATGTTCCCCGCCTTCTTGGACTCTTTCGCCCTTATAAGCTTATATCTCCACCTGGCGGCCTCCCATCTGAGCGACTAGAGACAGCCCTGCTTGTATCCGACCATCTCACGCCCAGAGTTCGCCATGCCAGACAAGATTTCAACTTCAATTGCCAAGACTCACAGCCTCCCCCGGATTTGATAGATACCCTTGGTATCACTCTTCTCGATAATGGCAACCTGAAACCAATTCTAATCTATCCCAACTCCAAAGCTCGGTATCTTTCGTATTTCGTCAGCGACTTGTATCGTTAATCATGCATCGAAACTATTCCAATGCGAACATCCGTTGTCAACGTCTGCTCGATGGCAGCATTGTCCATTGCTTCTGTTTTCGGTTCTAGTTCTGGATTGAGCACCATTAACATCAACTTGGCGCATCCCTCTGGACATTGAGGCTGGCGTCGAGAAGTTTGTTAGCCTGCGCTTGTGTCGGGTAGTGCCTGGCCATACGTGCAACGAGGCAAACGCAAAGCTACCTTTTATGGTGTTGTTCAGTCAACTCAACACCTTCAAAAACTCCGTTCTCCTTCCGCTTCTTGGTATCTCTTTTTTACGAATTCGCCGCCAGACTCCTCAACCATATTCCCTCGATGGACTGTGCTGACAAATATGTACGTTGGTATGGATACTTGTTGTGCCGCATTCCAGCTGCATCCGCTCTTCTGGCTTCATGGAGACGTCGAACTTATTCGACTAGGGGTTGTGCGCGATGACGCTGGCGAACTCTGCCCCAGTATTGACGGGCTCGGTACACGAAGGCTGTCGGCATTTGAATGCGTGCGGTAGTGCTTGTTCTTGTCAAGTTCTTGATGTACGCTCGCTGTGGCAAGAAGTGAGAGTTCATGGAGGGGATTGGGGTCTGGCCTACCCTGACCGAGGACAAGAGCTGGCAACGCTGGCAGAATGGGTGGTTGAGGTCGAGGTTGCAACAGCGGTTGACGCTGCCTTACTGGTGAAGGAAGTGTTGGCCCACTGGGAAGACCAGCTTTTCGAGCGTCTCTCTTGATCCCTACGACGGCGTCCACCACATCTCGAGTACTCGTCTTCTCTGGTGCGATATGGGGAGGCGGTAACGTTGACCTCGGAGGTTTCGCTGAGTGTCCTCTTGGCAGAGGTTGAAGGGGGATCTTGGGTGCTGCGGCGAGAAGTGGTTGGCCAGATGTTGACTGCGAAATCGTTGCCTTTGCGGCTTCCGAAGCGGGTTGTTCTGGAAAGCTCTGCAAGAACTTTTCAACATCCTCATTAGTGATGCCGTGGTACCCTAGCAGGATTTTCAGGCGTGAGTTTTCAACAGCAACACTGCGAGCTGCTTGTTGCATCTCCAACGTCGCTTCAACACCCCGGCGCTGATAGTCTTGAAGCTTCTTCTGTAGACCTTCAACATACTCCTTGTGTCGTGCACGGGACCGTCGTTGGTTGTCACGAATCCGGACAGCTGATGGGATGGCTGAGCCCTCCTTCTGCATGAGAATGTGTCAGACAAAAAAAAAGTACAGTACACTGCAAAACGGGAGGAACCCGGCTGGCGACAAAGGCCAGCACGATGAGGATCAGAACTCACCTTTCCTCCTGTCATATTGGCAAATACAGTTCATCTGGATGCCGATCCAAAGTCTAAGCTACGTCAATGATGGCGGCGAAAGCCAGCCCATATGAGGCTTGAGCTCTTCTTGATGTAGGTACTGTTTGACTCGCCAAGCAGGACGCGCGTTGATGGCCAGGCACTGACTTCTTGGCGAAAGATCCATGTCCTGACGGTGCAGATCCAGCCGATGTCAAGGAACGCTAGCGCCAGTCATGTTTAAACATACTGAACCATGGCAACCCTATCACGACTTCGTGCATTGCATTGTTCAATCGGACCTGCTGACTTTATTGGTATTTCTTTGACAGGAGCTCCAAAGCTTAACACGCTCACGGTTTCGTGAAGCTCTCTACAGCCATCACAGCAATTCAAACCGACCCGACCATCTCACGCAAAGGCTCAAATTATGATCTGCCTGTGAAACGTTGCTTACAGGCAGAAGCTGGTGGATACACTTGTCGAGTTTTCCGCCCTGACCTCCCTTGACTGAACAAGACCCGAGTGTTACAGGGAGCTAGCTACAGGGAGCTCTGTCTGTGTCTGCGGGATGCCCAGAGGACTACGGAGTACAGAGTAGGCGCCCCATAATTTTCAACGCATTGCTGGGCTCGCAGCTGCTGCGCCACGGTCTTTCGGTCCAGCCGACCGCCAAGCAAGCCTCTCGGCTCCTCATAGCCGATTAAGCTGCCATGTTTACGATTTAAGGTGATGAAGGGCGACCTTGGGACCAATCTCCTTGGAGGAGAGACCACTGTTGCAGGGTCGGTGAGCTCAGGCACAGAATGTTGATTGATGATGAGTCTAGGCCCTGCAAGGTTTGCCGAGACCAGGTCTGAACTCCTTGGGCATTTGGAGCTATCACTGAAGGATCTCCCTTGGTCGGAATGATATCTGTTGGGTTTACGAGCTGACCAAACGATGACATGGTGTTCTTGGGCCATGCTGAACCGAGGCTGATACCATCATCCATCATGATCAGCTTGGCCAAGGTATTCCCTACATCATACAAAGGGCCCTAGGAGTTTCCGCACTTGATAGACAAGACAAGCGGAGCCCACTGTCAGAGTGTCAGGGTCAAGAGTCGAGACCTGAGCAGCCGAGACTGGGCTCCAATCGATCAAAGACTGTTCAACAGCTACAAGTCGCACAAAGTGGCTGTGTACGTGCCGACTTTCCCATATGTCCCGCTGTCCCGCTTGGCAAGTCTCATGAGATAGATACTACCGCCGGCGAAGTACGAGCGTTGTATTATCAGCGATCCAAGATGATTACACTCCACGGAAATTGCTCCCTGTCAACAGCAGCCACCCCGGCACTCTCTGACTGAAATGACGTGCGCTAACTAAATCCGAGCTTCGTCTTACAGCCAACATCCTTTTTCTGCTAACTTAGCTCCCCACACTCCCAGACTCAGCCGGCAGTGCCTTATTTACCGGGTGGTCTAGAGCGGCTAGTATACCAAGGTCTGAAAGGCACGGCACAGTTTATCCAGATAGACAAACCTTGTATACGAAGTCACGAATGACATTCAAGTGTTCCTGTGCAGAGCTTTACTTGTTTCAGTATGTGATTTGCGCAAGTCCCGATCAACCACGTGGAAATACATCAGCCCAATGGATCAATATGAGCAAATTCCGGTCTTTTACGAGTTACAAGGTACTTGTCGATTGACTGACTGGCTGTGAGCATTCATTCCTTGGGGTCATTGTTGTTTCCGATAAACGACGTTTCTTGACATATGCCTCGTTCATGTTCTTGATTTGGGTGGTATTGTACAAAGTTCTATTTCCTGTTTTGTTTCAGGATCCTTGGGGGTATCATTATTACGCTTGAAAGATTTCCATCCTATCTCCATATCTGCCAAGTCAGGTCTACGTCACTGATCTGGACCATGTCTTGGCGATCATCCTGTGCAATCTCCTTTCCATCCATCGTGACTCGCTCTTTTTCGCATCGCAGTCTCCTTCATCCTTATCGTAGCTGCCTGTCAGTCGTCATGGCTTACTTGAAAAGTCGCTTTCCTGTACGGGTCGAAAAGCGCTCAACTCCATCGCCCTGCTGGGCGTGCCAGAGCTGCTGCACACCTACACCGCAGCTCTCCCCAGATAGTCTGTAGCGGCGCCAGGCCTCGCGTAGATGATCAGGTCGGAGGGGACCGCGCTTGAGATCAATCTCTTCCTCTGCTGCGGCAGGGTCGTCGTCTGTCGACGGGGGAGGCGTAGGTAATTCGCTTTGCTTCTCTCCGGCGTGGATCCATTCTCCCTGCACATTGCGAGCGGCTTCAATGATCTCACCAGCGAAGAGCTTGGCGACGGCTTTGACTGCCGTGCTGACGTTCTGCGGAACCGATTGAGAAACCGTAGCGTTGACGACCTGTAAAAGTCAGTATCCAGACTTGGCTCCACGTAGAGATGACATACTCGTTTGACGACACTATCAGCCAATTTAGCTGCACGCCAGAGCTCGTATCGGTTATACTGCTGAGAATCAAAAGCCTCGACAAGCATAGCCCTCAGTCGAATCTCCTCCTGCTTCTGCTCCTGCGTTCTCGCGACGACATCCTCAAGCGCCATCTCAGCCTTCTCGTCATCCTCATCGTCATCCTCCTTCTCACCACCCTGTCCGCTCACAGCGGTAGGCGCCCGTCCTCCAACAAGACTAGGCGTCTGCTCACGAGCATCATCTGCCTTGGAGTTCTTTGCCTTGCGGCCGCGTTTCTTCCTTAGTGCACCGCTGGCTGTTGTGCTGACTGCGCTGCCGCTCACATGTGATTGAGCATCAACGGATGGAGACCGCGGGAATGGAGAGCGTGCTTCGGGGGGAAAGGATGTTTGGCGAAGAGGATGAGCGGCGGAGCTGGCTGAGACGGAGGTTTGAGAGGGCTTGCGGCGCTTGTGAGGAGGTGCAGAGCCGTCGAGCGTCGATGGGCGCTTCTTGTTGGGAATCTGAGCGGGTGATGGGTAGGGCGGTGACATTCCCGATAGAAAGGTAGCGTAGGGCGGAGAAGCCATCGTGATTGATCCCGAGATGTGAAAGGGAGAGAGGTTCCAAATGAAAGGCGCTGTGACTAAGCAAGCAACAGCGACGTGTTCCGAGAAGGCGTTCTTCCAGAAAGATACGTATTCTTCGATATCGGCGTTTTTCGCAAAGTGGTTCACAAGATGGCGCCTCTCGTCGCCACGGCTTTCGGAGGATGATCCGGTGTATCAGGCACATAACGCGTCTGCTATTCCGAACGGAACGGACGTGATGTCCAGTCACGTGCGTGCCCACATGATGGGACCCACGGCGCCAACGACCGTTTCTACCAATATCCAATGAGAGAGAGAGTCTGAGACAAAAGCTGCTAGGCCGTTGACGTCAAAAACAGCTGCTGATAAGATAAAGCAAACCCGCTTGGGAAAATCATTGCAGCAGAAGGATCCGGTCATTGGCTTAGTTAGACATTTGGACCCTGACTCAATCAATTCGGTTTCCGTACTTTACTCTGGCTTGAGTCTCGTCGTCAACTATCGCCTATTTTTTTTCCTCTTGACTTGACTCATAAAGAAGACATAGTACTTGTTTCCCCCTCTTTCTCCTCCATCCTCTCTCTCTCTCTCTCTCTGACTTTCTCTGACTTTCTCTGACTCTCTCTCAATTCTTACTCTTCTCCAATTCACATCGCCACCATGCCCACCTCCGAAGACGGAAAGAAGATATCCCACGATGTCGCAAGCATCTCGGGCTCCTCGTCCAGCAGCGACGACTCCCGCAGGCGCCGTCGCGAGCGCAAGGAGAAGAAGGCAAAGAACGGCGACGCTGCTGCTGTCGCTGTCAATGGCGCAAAGCCCAGTGCCTTCGCCCAGCGTCGCAATAGCTTGGCCAAAGCTTCGCGAGATCCCCGCGATGAACCTTTCCCCCGGAAGCGTCGCGCTGCTGCGACCCAGAGTGTCCCTGAAGAAGAGGGCGCTGTGGTCAAGATTAGATCTCCTAGTCCTGTCATTGACTTTGATGGGCTCAGTCGACCCAGTATGTTTTACCTAGAGGTACTGGTAGTGGTTACGCTTACTGACGGTTTCAGGTCGGGGAACGAGAGAGCGCAGGGAGGAGACGGAGGAGCAGCAGGCTGCGCGATTGGAACGCATGAGCGGTGCTGTGCGCACTATTCTCGAGTGTGTCGGTGAAGATCCCGATCGCGAGGGTCTTCTCAAGACGCCAGAGCGCTACGCAAACGCTCTGCTCTTCTTGACCAAGGGATACCAGGACAACATTGAAACCATGGTCAACGAAGCTCTATTCCGAGAGGGGCACAGCGAAATGGTCATCGTCAAGGACATCGAGATCTTTGTAAGTTATTTTCTTCACTCGATTGCAAGAAAACAGCTAACAATTCCCAGTCTCTGTGCGAGCATCATCTCGTACCATTCATTGGCAAGGTTTGCGCTCCCCCCCCCGAAATCGCACGAAACAAACAGCTGACTTTTTTTTCTTCTTCACCCCCCGCAGATGCACATCGGCTACATCCCCAACGAGACCGTCATCGGCCTGTCCAAGCTCCCCCGAATCGCAGAGATGTTCGCCCGCCGTCTGCAGATCCAAGAACGCCTCACCAAGGAAGTCGCCCACGCTGTCATGGAGATCCTCAAGCCCCAGGGCGTCGCCGTCGTCATGGAGTCGAGCCATCTGTGTATGGTGATGCGCGGTGTCGAAAAGACCACCACCAGCACCATCACGAGCTGTGTCCTTGGCTGCTTTGAGAAGAAGTCCAAGACGCGCAACGAGTTCCTCAACCTTATTGGTATCAACCGATAGAGAGTATTTACGGTCGCAAAGCTTGGCCGAAGCAACCTTCAACATGCTTATGACGGAAACGATAAGCCTACGAAGAACATTCATCATGTATAGGAAGGGTGCATCTCATGAGACACGCACCGAGTACCATCAACATTGATTTATCTGCATTTTTGGCGTTACGGTTCAGGAAACGTTCTCCTTCAAAGGGCGGTTTTGGGACAAAAGAAAGAAAGAGGCCATGTCTTCAACAAATTCGGTCGGGTCCAAGTTGTCATCATCAAATTTTATAGGAAAACAGGCGGGTACGG
Organism: Fusarium xyrophilum; assembly: GCA_008711595.1. Lineage (NCBI taxonomy): Eukaryota > Fungi > Ascomycota > Sordariomycetes > Hypocreales > Nectriaceae > Fusarium > Fusarium xyrophilum. The sequence goes on along the minus strand of VYWZ01001477.1, from coordinate 23,434 downwards.
CGTTCATTAGCCATTGTCCCATTCGTCGTCCGGGCTCAACGCCCTGGAGAATACATCACAACCATGTTTAGAGTTTTGAATGAAATAATCTCATTAATAACGTAACGTAGCCGCCCATTGTTTATGTAACATAGCCTGGTCTGATAACCAGTACAACCTCATATGTGTCATGTGGTATTCTCGAATCACCCATCAGAGACGCCCTTGTATGGATCTCGTACAAACAAAATTGGCTCAAGAACAAACACCAAATGGCATAACCGACCCGACCTGACTCCTTTTCCTTCTTGGTATTTTTAAACCGAACGAAAACGCCTTCACCCCTTGTCATCCCATCCCCTGCAAACTCATTCCCCGTTTAGAAGAGCATCCATCCCATTTCTCTCCTTTTCCAAGGACGCCGTGGTCATGGTGACATCTCCCCCAGCATCGATCTTTTTCTCGTCATCTTCGTCTTGGTTCGTCATCTCCTTGAACATTTGTTCCACGTTGCCGTCTTCATGCTTGATCATTTCTTCGTCTATCGGATTGGATACGCGTCTCTCAACAGATCCACGTCCAGTTCCCCAGACGTTGGGTCCCCACATGGCCTCGGCTTGTTTCCTGCCCAGTTCGGTCCTTGCGAGAATCTCCAAAGCTTTGCTCTTCTCAGCGTCGGTCTGGAAATTGAGACCATCGTCGTGACCTTGAAGGATTCTGTCCTCCAAAGACATTGATGAATAGTCAACAGCCAGCTGCGGACCGCCAGCTCCCAGGGGTCCAGCATGCATACCATTGCCCATGCTTACCGAATTGGTTCTTGAATGGCCTGAGGACTGCGATTCACGACGGTCCCCGTGGCTATTGGGGCTGCCAGCTTCACCGGGACGTGGGTAGTATCCCGACCCTCCATACCCGGATCCGATTCCACCCATAGAATGCGACGCCGCCGCTGCTGCGGCTTCTGCGTTTGCTGCCTTCCGGCGCAGACTGTTCGCCTTTCCTCGGGCGTGCTCCGGCAGGTCGTCAGGATTGTCAACGCCGTACTCAACCAACATCTTCTGCAGTTTTGTCGGTCGTGGTTTTCGTGTGCTTTTGGACTGCTCCTGGATCGGCGGAGCCTCGGGGGCCACAGGGCACCATTTATGAAGTTCTTGGCGGAAGAAATTGGTCTCGTATGTGAGCAAGACCTCCGCACCTTCAATCTTGCGCAGATAAAATCGTTGTGTCTCTGCCTCAGCTTCCGTAGACAACAGCGGGTTGCAGTAGTTGGCAATATGGTTTCGGAAATTCTGTGCGTTGTCGATGATTTTGTTGAGAACCTCTTCTTCCTCAGGTTGGAAGGGCAATGCTGCCATTTCCTCGGCGAGGGCCAGCAGCTCCTCCAGCTTCGGTCGCGAGGCATCTCGAGGAATCTTCATCCGCCAGTCACAGATAGGGCAAGTATACTTATCATCCTCCTTCACCTTGCCACGGGCAATCTTGAGACATTTGTAGTGATACCTAGTGGTGTAAGTAACGTGTAAAACATTCTCGTGACGACTTACCATTCGTGGCACATCTCGCACTCAATCATCATTCCCGCCTCTACCCTTCTGCAAATACAAAAGACTTGTCGGGATCGACTTTCGTCCCATTTGCTGGATCCTTGCTCGGGGCTGACCTCTCTTGAAACCGGCTCCCCGGGCATTCGAGGCGTGTCATTTTCGATGTCGAAGCAATCCGTGTTGCGCTCTAGTACATACTCAAGATGACTCTTGAGGATATGCAAAGGGGCGTTGGATTTACCAAAGAGTTTCTTGCCTTTTCGCATCCAATCCTCATGACGCTTGCGTTCGTTTTCGAGTTCGAGAGTTCCATCCGGCTTCGAGTTGAGGTCTTCCAATCTCTTCTGGATCTCTACGACTTCCGAGTACTTGGGCCGGTCGTGCAATTCAGGGAGTCGGCACCGGTCCAGCAATGAAACGATCTGGCGCTGGGCTTCCCGTTGTTTGTGAAGAATTTGATCAACTGCGCTCAGAGTCTCCCGCGAAACGGGGAGCACGTTGATCTGCACTTGACGCGATAGTGCTTCGAGCTGTGGGTAGTGGACAAACTCAGCAACAATGAGTTCCTTGGCTTTCTTCTCCCACTGCTGTCCAGCGTGCATCTGGTCGCGATAGAAGGTCAAATGGTCGTTGTATGTTGGGATGCCAAGTTTGCATCCTTCTTCAATTAAATCCTCGACTTCTTGAAGAGTCATGTACACTCCTCGGTTGGCAAAGGCTTTCTCATTCCATTCTGACTGCTCCAGCACCTTGATTAATTGGTCAACCTCAGGAATGTCCACGTTAAAGCCGCGCCCTTCTTCGAGGAGTTCCTTGACCGTCTTCTGTGACAGAGTGGAGGTGTTTCTCAAAGCCTGCGCTGCAGTCGTCTGGAAATGTTTGACAGCTTCGGCGCGCTCTTGAAGCTGGAAAATCTCTGGACAGTCAAAGCCTATGTGTTCGGCTTCCTCAAGAAGTCGATAAATGTTTGACACATTCCGAGATTCTCTCTCTTTCTGGTTCTGCTCAGGGTTGCCGATCGACTTTCGCATGCTTGACTGCCAGGCTTTGTCATTCTTGTGTCGGTTTTGCTGCTTTCTCACAATGAAGTTTGTTGCCTCTCCCACCCAATCATTGCATCGGTTAACAAAATCCTGGAGCACGGGAAATGAAGGGAGAGGGTAAGGAATGCGCTCGCCCTCGTGAAGGAGCGCACGTAGTGATTTGAGCGACGGCCTCGCCTCTTCTTCAAGTAGCTTATCGTACTTTTCCTCCCATAGCTCGGGAGTTTGTGCTTTCTCCATGACCTTGCGGTAGATCGACTCTATGTCCTCGTCCGCTTTTCGGAAGAAAAGAATGTGTCCTTCGCCTTGGAATCGAGCTTGCTCGGGCAGATCACAGCAAGCGTGACAGCCTGCGTGAAGCAGACAAAGCACCTTGCCCGACTGGAGGCACTTGAAGCGCGACAGATACGAGAAAGCCTTGCAGTAACTGCAACACTGCTCGTCTTCGTCCTGAACATCTTCGTCTTCTATCTTAAGTGTCAAAGAACATGTATCTTCGTTGCCTCCTCCGATTTTACAGTGATGAGGCGCTGTTTCAAGATGCCTTGCGACAAGTTGTTCCCTTTGTTGCAATTCTCGCTTGTGTATGCGATCGAGGGCAGGTGCTAACCATTTCGCAGTCTGGATGGTCAGGCCTGTTGCAGCACTTTCCGCCGCGGTCCAGAGAAGCTCGTCGTGAGAGAAGCACGGTTGTCTTCGGAAAAGTTGCAGTCGCTCAACACCAGCCAGTCCGAAAGGTTCCCAGTCATGTGGCGCAAAGTTGACAGCCTCGTTGAAGTTGAATCCATGGTTGAATCCGGCATGGTAAGCCTGCGGGAAAGTGATGACGAGTTGGCCAGCTCTCTGGTCCAGAGCGTATACACGAACTCCGGCCTTCTTCAATTGTTCGGGGGTCAAGAGCGTGACAAGCTGGAAAAGTAGATCCGGTTGTGTTTCGAATAGCTCTGGGACGGCCTCCTTCATGGCGTCCTCAAACTTTTCAGCGTCCTCGCCCGGGATTCCGTACCAAGTCTTGGTTGCACCAAGGTGCTGGTAGTTGGCAGAGTAGGCATAGTGGTCCTCATTGTGCCAGCAGAATGTCGAAAATATCATACCGACATAGACCCAGGGGACTGTCATGCCAGAGATATCGGATTTGATATGTCTGAACAGACTCTCAGGATGGAACGGAAGAACGTTGAGGTTCCAAGGATCAGTCGCATACGGGTTTTGAGGGTGTCGTTCCACGGTCGGGAATCCTGATCCGTGAGTTGTGCAATGGATATCAGCTCCGTACTCGACCTCGACTGTCTCTTCCAGGTCGGCAACCAATCTCCAAAACTCAGTCTCAACATCCTCCTCGGTGACAGGTCGATGGCAGTTGAGCTCATGGTCGAATGGCATCTTCTTCTCAAAGTAACCCTGCTTGAAGTCGTTTGCCTTTTGCTGGAATTGCTTCAGCGAATACAGGCCTCCCTCCTCGAACCCGAACTGGCCATCTCCAACCAGGCATCGTGCACAGTTCCATTCGTTATCCGGCTTTCGTTTCAGAGGTGGGTCGAGGCATGCTGGGTGGTAGGAATGGTCGCAAGACTCGCAAATCAGTAGAGAACCAGAATCTTCGCCATTACCACAGGTTTCGCATTTCTACAAAGTCAGCTTATCCCCCTTTGAGGGCGACTTGACTTACCTCGCCTGGCGGTGGTGGCTCTTCTCGCGGAATCCTAGGCACTGAAGGACGGAATGGCGTCATGTGCGATCCAGCCACAGTGGGGACAGCATCTACGACAGAAATGTTAATCCATGATCATAGAGCCAATGAAAAGCAAGATGGTTCATCGCAGCTAAAATCCCTGCGTATGGTCCTCAAGTCGGAAACGGAAATGCTCTGCGTTGCGACAATGTGGATTGACAGCAGGGAAGAGAAATCCAATAGTCATCACTCACCTTTCTTGAGTCGCTTGCTGCGACGGCCGCTAGGCCCTTCAGGATCCTCAATATCCGTGTCCTTTCTGGCGGATTCGGATGAGCTTTCGCAGCTTAGCTGACGCTTCAATGCTGTTTCTTTTAGACTGGAGGCTCGATTGTCTGGAGTATTCTTTGCTGAAGAGGCAGGGCTGTCAAATCGCTTAGGGTCGGGAGTAAAGCTTTTTGGCTCGCTAGTCACACCGCGATTGACGCTTGTGAAGCCAGCATTCGCGGGAGTAAACCCGCCCGAATTGACCGGTGTGAATCCACCAGATGTTGGAGCTTGAGAAGGTATGGCATCGGGCATGGGCGCGTCGCCATCCGTTTCACTCTTCACCCCAATTATGTTGGCCTGGAGTGCGTCGGAAGCATTGTGCGCTGGGGAATCACCTCGGATGCTGAGAGGTGTGTTGACATTTGATCGCTTAGCTGGAGTTTGCGCAGGACTCGGGGTCAATGGTCCACCATACTCTTGCTCCAGCTGTTGGTGAACTCCGGGTTTCGCGAGTCTGAGGTACTCCTCATATGGGCAAAGCCATCGTTGGTAAGAGTTTTTGAGTGAAGTCGAAAGAGAGGACATGATCTTCCCACTATAGCCCAAATCACGGCCGATTTCTGCCCATTTCTTATGCTTGCAAACCTTTTCAAAGCCGCCCCGCGACTCGACCGCTTTCTTTAACCTATAAAGGTCAAGCGGTTTCTTGTCCACGTACGGTAAACGATGTAGGTTGGTGCCATGTTGTTTGTGGAATTTTGAGAGGCCGTCAAGATATGTAAGGTTGGCACGTGTACCTGCATCATGTGAGCCGAATGCGATAATGTCAAAATGAGTAACACATACTCCCTTCCACCGAGTTCAACTCTTGTTTTCGGGTTCTAAAGTGGAATTTCTAATCAATTAGCACAACTCACTGACAGCTATCGCACATTGATAGCTTGGACGCGCTGGGATTGCGCCGATTGTCGCACCTCGGTATCAATGGCAAAGTCTGGATTCCAAGAATCTGGTGGAATGATCTTGCAGATGCCAAAGTTCTTTGCTTCAGGTGTGATTTTCCGCAGGTATTCGAAAGGATCTTTCCATTCCTCTTCCGTTGGACGGTACGTCGGTGCTTCTTGTAGACCGTGAGGACGGCTCTGTTTGACGACTGGTTCCCTGACTGCGGTAGGCTGTCCGCGACGCTCGACGGAGGTAAGATCCAGCGGAGCACTCGTGAGTGAGCTGAGAGGTGTCTCTGAATTGATCGGGTGGTATCCATTAGAATTCACCTTGGGTTTCGGTTTCGATGAGGTGCCAGCGGGTGCACTGGGTGAGCTTCGCGAGCTTGCATTCGTGCTGTGGGTGGCTGCAGGAGCCGCGGCGCCTACAGTTGGCACTGACACCATGGTGGAAGCGGGCGACGATGTGTTGAGCGGCGACTAATAAAGAGGAGCGGATCGGGATCGGTCGGGCGTTACGATTAGGCGACGTACGTCGACTTCATACACGGGCAGGCCGTCGTCAATAATTCACCAGCATCGCAGGCCACAGGGTCTCAATCGCGACGGGGCACCGAAGTATCAATGATGACCAGATAGGTGATGTATATCGATCGATCTTCGCACCTGGAGTCTAATGTTAGTGGTGAGTCGTACTTGATTGATTCCATGGAGAGGAGTACGAGGGACTATCTCCAACTAACACGGGATATACGCACGAGTAAGTCGATATAAAAAATGCCGGCTGTGCAAAACACACAGACGTTATCGTGACTTTCGAATCAAGTTCTCAAAGTTGATGTTCGTAGTGGTAATAGCTCGAAATAACCCGTCAGCCACTCTAATAGGGACTGTTGATGCTGAATGAAAGAATTAAGAGCGAGGAAGGAGCGGAGGGTGAAGAGTGTGAGTGGGAACGGAAGTTGGGAAGGTGGGAATGGGACGAGGAAATCCCAGATCTTGGACGCGCGAGCGAGCGACGAAGGACGGACGGTACCTAGACACACAAAAGGGAACCCAGAAGAGACAAGGGACGAGGGTGTGTGAAGGGAAGGAGGAAGGAAGCCCAGGGCCCCAGACCAGGGTGCGGCAGGAGGTTCCTGGTAAGTGCACGCCAAAGACTAAGGTAAAGTGGACTGGACGGGCAGGTCAGGTACCTCTGTTTAGCACGATCGTGGCGCCAGGCACAAGTACCCGCCGCCTTCTCTGTCACTGACTGTACGGAAGCAGAGCCGGTGGGTTCGGACCAGCAAGTACAAGAATTGCAGTGGATTTTCCGGACAACTACGACTTTGAAATGCTCATCGTATCATTTTTCTTATATTACAGGCCATATCGCGTTCCAACGATGCCTTTTCTTTCCAATCAAGGCTTTGTTGGCTGTTTCAGCGATCAAAAAAGCCGTCCTGATACAGGGCTCCGAAAACTCATGTGGCGGACCCACTAGCGACGACATCCGGCCGGTCCCCCCATTACCGAGAGTCACATCGTCAATGTCCACAAACGTAGCATCCACTGTCAAGAACAAAGAAGATGACGGTTTGGAAGAAAGGCTCTGTGTCGGCGCGCGGTCAATGTAGCGTCTAGGTCTAGTTAAACTCTAACCAGCACGTTTGCGACGCAACCGCTAGATTCAGGGAGAATGCCACAGCCTTATGAGGCATATTGGTATCCACTGAGCATCGCCAGCTTGTGACCCGACACATCCAGCATCAATATCACAATCAATGCGAAGGGGACGAGTCTGACAGACGAGAAACTATTTATCTTACGGCCACGTCGTCATGGGAGAAGGAGGTATTCCGAATGCGGCAAGGCATGGGTGACATTGAAACCAGTCACGCACTGACTGGCATCATCATATTCCTTGTCCAGTTGTGTGGCTGCCTTTTGTCCCGCTCAATAGCGATGGCATGCCCCTAAAAGTCTGACGGCCACAGAGACAAAAGGCGGGCCCAGAAGAAATCCAATCTGATATCGAACTCTCAATGAACAGGGGTTAGTTAATGATGGACCGCTTATAAGCCAATCACGATGAGATGACGTTCAGCACAAAGGCCGGGGTCCTGGTCAGCATCATTGCGTGGGGAACCGGGGCACACGATGTGTTTTGGGTGAGAGGCTTCAAACAGACAGGTAGACCTCGGGGAGCAAGAAAATATCAGGCCTGGATATAAGATGTTACAATAAACTCAGAAAAAGGCACCCTAAACTTAGCAGGTCCTTTTCTGAGTCAAGAACCGCATTCTGCTCCAAGGGTGCGGGTGTCTTGCTTCATGGGTGATGCTGCAAAAAAGAATGACAGCAACACCTGAATCCAAGGCTTAAACTTACTCTGCACTACCATCATAACAACAATTCGAGCTGGAGTAATCGACTGATCAAAAGCATGTTCACATCCGGAACATCAAACATCGACAACAATTTAACGAAATGCAGAGCGGGTATCTTCATGTTAACGCCAAAAGCAAAACAAAAAACAAGCCATCCTCAAATATCCTCCTCAGCTGCAGATTCAGCCGCAATCTCCTTCTTCGTCCGCCGTTTCTTCTTGAGTAATTTCGCAACCTCCTTCGGTCCCCGTATACGAAGAGTCAACTCCTTCATCATGTCGCTCCAGTTTATCTTGCCACCACAGCTTGGACATGTGCATGATAGGGGGAGCAATATCTCTTTTGGTTCACCTTTGAGAGCGTGTTTTGACCAGCAGTCGAGATGGCCCATTGCTTCGCATCCGTCGTGGGGACACATTGGTTGAAGTCCTTTTCCTGATTCTAGTGCTTCGTGGCAATGGACACAGTTCCCTTCTCGTTCAAACTTCACGACGTTGTGCGCCTTCTCGACGTATGGCTTGATAGGCGCATAATCCAGTGGCAGCGCGCGAATACCCCAGGGCTCAACAGATTTGGTCCCGTTTGATCCTTCGTCTGGTTCATAGTCCTCCATGATCTTAATACCTTCTCTTGGGGTTGTCTCCTTGGCTTTTAGCCAATTATCCCAAGCTTTCTTGGGCTCTGGGACAAAGAAGTGCAGGGTAAGTGGCCAGCGTGCAAAACTCGACACGCCAACGAGCAAATGGAGGTTCGATACCACAGACCTCAGACTATGAATAGGCTTCCGGGATTTTCGTTGTCCTTTTTTCCTAGGCGCTCTTGAAGTTATACGTTCCTCTGTTGAGATATGTTTCGTCAAATGAGGATTCGTCAAAGCCCATCTGTGAAAACTCAAGTCAGCAAGAAACTTCACACATCATGACTTTAACGCACTCGAATTTCAGAGCAGCGATCGAACTTGGGAATCCCGTTATGAGTATCATAACCTCCCATGGTCGCAATGTGTCTTTGGCAGTGCGTACTGCACCGCCTCGGGCCATGCCATTGTGCTGGTTTAGACGTCTTGGGGGATGGGGCGTTGAGCCTATATAGATTGATGCATGGCGCTTCGTCGAACGGAGCACGTACACGGCGTAAAGGGCTGGTATAGGTCTTGAGAGCTGTGACATGATTGTTGATGATGAGATTCATGGTGATGTTTACTTGGCGTGAGTTGGAGGGGCGATGGAGTCATGACTAATCAAGTCATGATGCCTTGACCCCTTTCATCACAAGTAAAAAGACAAGCCATGATTGCGTAAAACTCCATGAATTATTTTCGAGGCTCCGGTCTCGTAGTTTACCATACATACAAACACATCTACAACAATCCCTGCTTCTGCAAATCCAAGTAAACCTTCTCAGGCATGACATTGCCCTCACCATCCTCCATCTGGACCACACTCCCCTCATCAACCTTTGTACGCTTCTTCTCCTTCTGAATCTTCTCCCAGAGCTGCATCGCCTCCTCAATACGTGTGATATCGCGGAACAACGTCGTATTGGTGATGCCCAGACACTTAAGACCGTAAATGTGTCGCGCTTCATTAAAGTGCTTGTCAAAGGCTCGTCGACCCATGTATACAAAGTTTCCGCAGATCTCGCAGGGGAACTCGACACCCAGACCGTGGAGGCGGTACAGCCAGAAGGGGATTGGCTTTCCATCCCATGCGAGGGGCAGCTTGAGGGGGTTGTAGATGCGCTCCTCGCCGTCTTCGTCCTCGCCCTCCCCGTCGTCCTGGGCTTCTTGGGGTGTGTCGTCGGCGTTGAAGAGGTTCTCGAGTTCTTGGGCGCGCTCGCGTTCCGTCATGCCTTGCTTGCGCTCGACGTTGACTCTGGTGTCGCTTCGCTCGGTGCTCATGGCGCCGGCTAGGCGCTTGACTCTGTACTCTCGCTCGGCTACCGCGCGCTCTTTTAGTCGTGTCGCTGACACGGTTCCAGTTGCGCCGTTGGCTGGCGAGTCTTGCTCCTGTCGTTGTTTTCGCTGCTCTGCCGCCTTGATGTGTTTTCGTCCTGTTAGATGGTTCTTGTAGACGTTTTCGTTCTTGAACTCCTTTTCGCATTCTTCGCACCATACAGCTTCTGCTGTGCTGATCTCCTTTGCAGTGACGTTTGTCGAATGTGAGTCTTTCTCCCAGCCCTGAATCTCATCCTTGTCCCATGCCGTCTCAAATTCTTGGTCAAACGACGCAAGCACCTTGTCCACATTCTCCAACGGTCGTGTTCGTCGCATGAAGCTCTCGAGATACGCTGCTAGTTGTCCGACATACTTGAAGTACTGATCCGTCAATTTGTTGGCTCGTGTGATTCCACCATGTCCAGGCGCAAAGTTGTCAAAGTTCTCGAGGTATTGCAAATACGTGAGTCGTCGGACATTGGCAAGGTTGAGGTAGGCCTCGTGACAGATGTTGAGATCGAAAAATCGTCCATAAGCTTCCTCTCCCGAAAATAGAGAGTCTACGATAGAGGGCATCGGCTCTCCATCTGATTTCTTGATCTGATATCGCTGCTCCGAATTTTCTGCTTGCTCGTAGGGATATCTCTCGTGGTGTTCACGAACACCTTGGAGCTGCTTGTAGAACTCCGCGAAAGGGTCGCCTGTACCAATCTGCTGAATCTCTTGCGACCGGACACCGTTTTCGTCTTTGTAGATGTCGAGGAGGTTTTTCGACTGAACCTGAATCTGATCTAGTAATTGAGAAATCTCATGATCTCTGTTGAGGCGATCACGGATCTGCAAAGTCAGCGGACGCTTCACCAAGCGTTTCAAGCTACTCACATGTCTGGGCTCATCGCGAATGCGATCAGCGATACCTTGTTCCAGACGCTCCAGATCCTCATGGATATAGCGCTGCTCCTCGAGAACAAGCATCTTTGCGAAGACCGACTACAAAAGCTCTGGCGGGTATCACAAGTTGAAAATATAATGATCTCAAGTGAATGCAGATGATAAAGTTGAGATGACCTTGATGCTTAAAAAATTACGGAACCTGTCGCGAGTTTCAGTGGCGTTCAGGCGCGCTATTCCCTACCGAAGAATATCCGGCGCGCGCTCCATGTTTTACTTCTTTGCTCTAAAAGTTGCAGACCAAAACTTTGACCCCAGAAAAAGCCCCAACTTCATCGCGAAAGCGTAACTCTTCACAATACAAACATCCATCAACAACAGACTAAATCATGGCTGAAAGCGCTGGAGGAATTGATCGAAAGGCCGATGATAGGATGGAATTTGTCACCTCCAAGGAGGTTACGGTCCATCCTACTTTCGAATCGATGTCGCTGAAGGGTATGTCGTGCGGCTCAGTTCTGTGATGTAGCTAATGTTTTGGCAGAGAACTTGCTTCGTGGAGTCTACGCCTACGGATACGAGTCGCCTTCTGCTGTTCAGTCTCGAGCGATCGTTCAGGTCTGCAAGGGTCGCGACACTATTGCTCAGGCGCAGTCAGGTACCGGAAAGACAGCTACCTTTTCCATCAGTATGCTGCAGGTCATCGATACCGCGGTGCGGGAGACCCAAGCTTTGGTGCTGTCACCGACACGAGAATTGGCTACTCAGATTCAGTCCGTTGTCATGGCTCTGGGCGACTACATGAACGTGCAATGTCACGCTTGTATTGGAGGCACAAACGTTGGGGAAGATATCCGCAAGCTCGACTACGGTCAACACATTGTCTCGGGTACCCCAGGTCGTGTGGCTGATATGATTCGACGACGACACTTGCGCACCAGACACATCAAGATGCTGGTCCTCGATGAGGCCGATGAGCTTCTTAACAAGGGATTCCGCGAGCAGATCTACGATGTGTACCGATACCTCCCCCCTGCCACTCAAGTCGTGGTCGTCAGCGCCACGCTCCCATACGACGTCCTCGACATGACGACCAAATTCATGACCGATCCCGTTCGCATCCTCGTCAAGCGTGACGAGTTGACCCTCGAAGGTCTCAAGCAGTACTTCATCGCCGTGGAGAAGGAGGACTGGAAATTCGACACGCTATGCGATCTCTACGACACCCTCACCATCACGCAAGCCGTCATCTTCTGCAACACCCGACGCAAGGTCGACTGGCTCACGGACAAGATGCGCGAGGCCAACTTCACAGTCAGCAGCATGCACGGCGACATGCCACAGAAGGAACGGGACAGCATCATGCAGGATTTCCGACAGGGTAACAGCCGTGTTCTCATCTCGACTGACGTGTGGGCTCGTGGTATCGACGTTCAGCAGGTCAGTCTAGTTATCAACTACGACCTTCCTAGCAACCGAGAGAACTACATCCACCGCATCGGTCGAAGCGGTCGGTTTGGTCGCAAGGGTGTTGCTATCAACTTTGTTACCACCGAAGATGTGCGCATCCTGAGAGACATTGAGTGTAAGTGTCCTTGATTCCGTGTGGTCGTGAATGAAGCTGACTCTTTAGTGTACTACTCTACCCAGATCGACGAGATGCCCATGAACGTTGCCGACCTCATTGCATAAGCGAAGAGCCAGCCAATTCAGTGGCATGCGCAGTCAATCAGAAGCCGAGAAGAAACAGAAGTCCCGTCCAAGGATGCGGTGAAGAGCGTGGAGAGAGGGGGCCGTGCACTATGCTTAGTAGGTTGCCCATCTCACATTCACATCCCCTGCACATAACTAATCCAACCAGATTCAAAGTGCAGCAGAGAACCAGAAACCAGATTGCCGAAAAGATGTGAAGAAGGGGGGCATCAAAAGGACCCTGAACTTTGGGACAATGTAGTCAAACAAATGAAATCCAAAATTTGATACAGGACAAATGATCCCGTCTTATCAGTCTCGTCGCCCCAAGTTTCCTGTTCCGTACAAGCACCATCTTTGACGTGTGTGGGCCGAGATGATGATCCTGGTCAAATGCCGAAGCCCAATTTTAACGTCCACGCTTGTGCTGTTATCACGATCAAAGGTGATGGAGTTTGTTGGATTCTTTTTACGTGATGGATTGCTTTCGGGGGTCATCGTGAGATCTTCCCCACGGGGTAAAGAGATTGCAATTGTAACACATCGCGAGGTGGTTGTGTTTTGAGGATAGAGTACATTGTGTTGCTCAACGTTCGTTTTACCTACAGCACGCATAAGCCCTGTGGGTGGACTTGGCTGTAGTTGGTACTCAGCCTCAATAATACACGGCTCTTTGGCCAACTCAGAATTCAGAAGTATATACTAATGCACGGACGGACATGTCTGGCCCAAGACATTTCCCAATCCCTACATAACTTGACGGCAACTTACGAATGCCAATAACTCTCTCGGCCCGCAAATACGAACTGACCTACTTCTCCAACAAGAAAAACGTCCTGCTGATATCTGCTCGGATCCTCCCGCCACAACTCCTCCAAAGTGTCAAGCAGCGCAGGAATCGTCTCCGGCAGAATGATTAAGAAGGGCTACCCATCCTCATGCTATACCACCGCCTCTCCCTCTCTGCATCCCTCGCATCAATCCACGCCTGCGCCGCTGCGTTGTCATACTCGAGATAGACCTCTTCGAACTTGGCTGAGGCTTTACTGAATGCATGGTAGGCCCTGGCGAATGCGGGACTCTATTGGTAGGGGTCAGTCAGGGCTCGGCGTGGGTTTGTGGTAGTATCGCACCCGTCTCAAGAGCCATTCAACATGGGGCGTGCCGGGATTGGCTTCGTCGTACTTCTGCTTGGCTTCGCTTTTGGCTTGCTGGGCTGCTTTGGCTGTGTCGAGCCAGTTCTTTCGTGCTTCTTCGTACTGTTCTTTTCTAACCACTGTGTCGGACTTACTATCAGCCATGGTGCTTAATAAAAGGTGTAAAGGTGACTAGTGTATGTGTTGATTAACGAATGTTACGATGGTAAAGCTTGGGGTGGCGAATACAGCTTCATCTTTATGGACACAGCTCTTTGAGCAAAGTTCAATAGACTCTTCTTTCTACAGCCAAGGTATTTCTCAATAGCTCACATCGTATGCAGTTAGATGAAAGCTTCTATTCTCAACCGTTTCCTCGAAATGGGAGTTCACACAAGCCATTCTCAAGGGAACAGAGAACAAGGAGCTGTGATAGATACTGAGTCGCTATATTCTGCAGATGACGACCCCTTCCCTTTTCTGTCCCCATTGCCCTCTTAGGAATGTTAAAGCGATAGCCGACCTCTCCGTGGATTAACAACCAACAACAATCCCCAATCGCTCGTTCTAGATCCGATATCTCCAACTTCCATCCTTATCAGCTCCCCCTCCAGAACCCATGAGGTAATGCGGCCGTTAGATAAGGTACCAACCGGCCGAGTCACCCTGGAAGCGATCTATTCTCTAGTTGGACACCCACCCGATCGCCTGCACTAGACTGAAAAGGGTGTATATTTTGCACATTGTTCATTGGAGTCTGGGGTAGAAGATAAATGATGGATATATAAGACGGCCATGTCCCGTATGTCAGTTCGAAATCAATACCAGAGTTCAGTATCGACTTCAATATCATACTGATATACATCTTATATATCTCGTTTCGCTCACTGCCAGAGAATGATCACACCCTTCTACTACACTCATTCGACCATCGACTCTAGCTCTGGCGTACCATGGAGAAAGCAACACAAATGAACCAGGCCGAACGCGATGCCCTCGACCTCGCAGCCCTCGGGCACGAGCAGGCACTCTCCCGAAAATTCAGCACCCTGAGCATGCTGTCCCTCGCCTTCTGCATCCTCGGCACATGGGCCGTCTGCGCCCAATCTCTCGCAACAGGTATACAGAACGGCGGACCTGTCACTTGTCTCTGGGGTCTTGTCCTCGTCACACTCTGCAATGTGTGTATCGCCATGTCGTTGGGTGAAATGTGCTCTAGCATGCCGTCTGCGCTGGGACAAGCGCTCTGGGTGGGAAAGCTTTGGAAGACCTCGTGGGGAAGGTTTGCGAGTTACTTGACGGCGTTTATCAGCGTTGTTGGATGGTGGTGTCTTTCTGCTTCGCAGATTGCATTCATGGCCGAGTTTGTGCTGTCAATGAGACTCATGTTTGATCCCGAGTGGACGGGTATGAATAACGGATGGGTTATGTTTGTCGTCTACACCGGGATCAACATCTTGTTTACGTTTGTAAACTACGTCGGCTGCCGATCGGAAAGGTTCCTCCCCTGGTTCAACAACTTTGTCGCCGTCGGCTTCGTCGCCCTCTTCATCGCCTTCTGCCTCGCCCTTCCCATCCTCGTTGGAACGAACTCAACTCTCGAGTATCAATCACCGAAATTCGTCTTTGGAACTTGGATCAATGAAACAGGTTGGGCTGATGGCGTTGTGTGGTTCCTTGGACTCGTTCAGTCTGCATATGCTCTCACTGCATACGATTCTGTTCTTCACATGGTTGAGGAAATCCCCGCGCCTCGACGAGACGCCCCGAGAACAATGGTTCTGGCTATCGTTATGGGTGCCATTTCTGGCTTCATATTCTTGGTTGCTTGTCTCTTCTGCATCCAAGACCTTGCTACAACTTTGGATGCGCCCTCTGGATTCCCTTTCATTGAGGTTGTCCAGAATGTCGTTGGTCTCAACGGTGGTGCAGTGTTGATCGCTCTCTTCACCTTCAACGGCTTTGGTCAGGGTGTATCGATCCTCACTTCAGCTTCGAGACTGACATGGAGTTTTGCTCGTGATCGAGGTCTTCCATACGGTGATTACTTCGCCTACGTTGACCCCTATTGGCAAGTCCCTGCACGCTCTCTGATCCTCCAAGGAGCCTTCATCAACATCCTTGGATTCTTGTACTTCTTCTCAAGCACCACCCTCTCGGCAATCTTGAGTGTCAGCACTATCGCTCTGACAATCTCATACGCGATCCCCATCGCTGTCTTGATGGCAGTTGGTCGAGATAAGTTACCTGCGGGAGGAGAGTTTGGTCTCGGAAGATTTGGACCAGCACTCAACATAATTTCCATCATCTACACTGTCATCACTACTGTTTTCTTCTTCTTCCCCGGTTCACCAAACCCAGCCGTTGGAGATATGAACTTTGCTATTGTTGTATATGGAGTCATGTTGGTAATCGGACTTGGGTTCTGGGTCATCAAGGGCCGAAAGTGTTTCTTGAAGATCGAGGATCTGTCTGATCATGTTCTCTATGGTCAGGGAGACGATGAACAGACAAGGACAGAGGAACTCACGGAGAAGAGATGATTTGTCGATAGCTGATTTTGCAGGGAATACAAAATCCGTGACTTTGCGTCCCGATGATGAGATGTCCTATTGTTTCCATGTTGGTCTTGGAAAAATATTCTTCCATCTCGGGACCTGCCAATGTCTTCCCTCTAGCAATCGCTGCTCTTCTAGCTTTCTCATAAGTCTCGTCATATTCCTCGCATATAGCCTCCTTCAACTTATCCCACTGACCATCTGAAACATAGAACTTCAGTCCTCTATACACAATTAACAAGTTCTTGCCGGAAACTGGCCTCATTCCTCTCAATCAGTATATCAAAGAGTTCTGTTGTGGCTCTTGAGCCCCTATCTTGTACTGCTTCTTGAATCTTCCGAAGAATTGACATATGACGCCCCAAGTCGCGTATCAGCAACTCGGAATAGAACTCGATGAAATCCTGTTGCTGCTCTTGACTCGGAACGTTGGCCGATGGCAAGAGATACTCATCCAAAAACCATCTTAAGCTGCCCAGAGGAGTTTCACCCTCGGTGAGGTCCCGAAGCTGCGGGTCTGTTCCCTCAAGATCTTGTTCTGCGAGGTAATGAACAACATCAAAGTTGTGAGAAAGAGCCGCTAGATGGACAATGCCATTTCGATTCGAATCGATGGCATACAGTGATGCCCCTGCCCTAACAAGAGCCCCCAAGACCGGGACATTGCCTTTTTGACATGCCCATAGGATTGGCGTTGAACCAAGGCTATCTTTCGATTCGGTATCTGCCCCATCATCTTGAAGAAGCTTTAGCGTATCGTAGCTTTGTTGCTGGTGTTCTTGATTTCCCCATGCAAGGTAGGTAGGTCATTGGTGTTCTACCATATTCATCGGTCTTCGATGCAGGCGCGCCAGCCTCGAGCAGCAGCCTGACACAAGCTAGTGACCCTGATTTGGCAGCAAAATGCAGCGCAGTTGAACCTTGCATATTGCCTCGACTAACACGCTTCTGGCACTCGTTATGCTTCAAAAGTTCCTGTATTATTGTATCCTTCTCATAGGCGGCTGCTGTCATGAGGGGGTATGGCCCGCAGGATCTTGCCGATTGACGTCAGCATTGGCTGCCATCAGCTGCTCGAGTCCTTCAAAGTTATTGCTATCAACTGCAAGGTTGACTGGAGCCCGTCCGTATTCGTCGAGTTCGTCGATGGCTCAAGGCTGCTCCCGTAATGCGTCCAACACTCCTCCTCCTGTTGCTGCCGCTATGTGAACTTTAGTTGTGGAATTTAGTTGTGCTCACCTCGTCCCGGTCTTGCACAAAAATACAGGGTTTTGTCTATTGCCGTGTCTATTTCAGGTTTGTTACCATGAGTATAATATGATTCAAGTTTATATCCGATATTCCTAACCAGCATCAGTGGCGCTTTCGCATGCTTTTTTCTGCTGGGACGAACCTGGGAAGCCCCTGACTTGGCAATATATTTCCTCAAAGCTTGAGAAGAACATCTACGCAGTCTGGGCTTTCATTATAAAATGCCATCTAGAAATCTCATCAGCAAACCTATCACGCCATTGTACACCTGTCTTGCTTGCCAATAACAGGGGCCAATCACTTCCAGCTGTGTCGTCTGGCAAGTATACAAGCTCCTCTCTAATGCGGGTTTCTAGTAAGTTTGGGTTTGCCATTGTAACTCATAAGTCATCGACTGGTTCGAGAACCCTTGAGAGACGTAAGGAGAAGCTAATATTTGGTCCTCGGGATGCCTGAAATGATAGGACTCCTGCCCATAGCCAGCTTGGAAGTCGAAATTCGAACTCAAAACTGGGCCTGCATCTACATCTGCTTTTCGACTTGCCATCGGTTTTATCATAATGAGTGAGCCACGAAGAGAAGAGGGAGGCTGCCCATACGCCAGTGCGGTTTCGTCGTTCTCGGTGACGTTGACATTGGCATTTCGAGCCACATGAACGAGTGCCGAGGGGTTGGATGGATGTCACATTAACAAAGCTTTCCTCTTTGATCACAGTAACGGCATGATCGGCATCATTTGCCAAGGAAGCTTCCGAGCTCTCAGTAAATCTGTTCTCTTCCCTTGCTGATGGAACAGGCTCGTGTATCGTTGTGTTTTGCGCCCCGGGTTGTAGGCCTATAGCTGAAGTTTTCTGGCGTGAGTTGATGTCCTTGAAGTAGCTTGCGTAATGTTTGAGAGATATTATATGAGTCTCTTGCGTATGAAGAGTCAACTGCTGCGTAACACGGTGAAAGAGCCTTCCTATACGTCAGTCTCGACAACAGACGACACTCTGAGAACCCACACTTCTTGTTGCACATTTCCCCTATCCACCATAGAAGAAATCCTAAATGTGATGGCCATGTGTAGATTGGACTTAGTAGCCTGAGCTCTTTCTAGAAGCTCTTCGATTTTGCCTGCATCTGATAACCACTTGACCTTATCTGTGTACCTCTTCGGGCCGTGGACTTTGCGAGAGCGTGAGTACTTCTCCACAATCTCATCAAGCTCTTCCAATATCTCTTCAAGCTCTTGTATTGTCAAGGAGACTAGCGGGTGTTCCGTAGATCCAGTGAGTGATCATCGGGTCTGTTTGTTCTCTGGCCTGCATAATGAAGCAGTCAATCATGAGTATCTGCCATCTTTAGCACAAGATATTCCCAACTTAATTCTTGTAACCTACTTCTTTCCTTAGTTTGTTACATTCCCCCTTCATATCGGAGTTTTGGCGTAGAAAGTCGATAGCTTTGAGCGTCCCTTGAACGGCTTGCACCAGAGCGATAGAGCTCGCAATCGCGCAGATTGCACGCAGATAGCTATGAACGCGACGTGGCTATTTCGTAACGATGCGTGCAGTTCGAGCCCAAAATAACTAGGATGTGATGAAGAAAGAGATGTGAAGTTGGATGGCACTGATCGAATTGACAGCCTGATGAAGCTGTGCTGATGTGCCTTGCTTTTGGAAAGCGCCACCTAGGTAAGACAGTGAGGCTGGAAGCAAAAGATGATGCTTGATGGCACTCAATTGTAGATGGCCAACTCCTCCCTTCTATTCGATTTCGATAGAACATACGTATTTGCTGATTGAGTGAAGAAAGTTTGACAATACGGCCTGACGTGAAGCTCATTCTCATACGGCCTCTGTATAGTCCAGAGTTTACTGTGAGTTCCTTGACTGAATAGCTCAAAAGAAGAGCGTGGCCAACATCAGCTGAAAGCTGTGTATCGGTGTGTTTGCAACCGATTAGACCTGCAGCATTCTGTCTCATACACCACACTCAGAAGCCCAAAGGACACAGCCCACTCAGTGAGTTGTAAACACACACATAAACAGTTTGCTAATTACGTTGGCTCTAGGAATAGAAATTGTAGCACGACTAATTATTTCTTAAGAAGGTCTGAGGCGATGAGGTTATTTAGAGCCTACCCGAGACATGTCGTTATAGCAAGTCACTCCGCAGGCTAAGGGATAGGAGAAATTAAGGGAGTCAACCACAAATCTGCGGTTTGGATTACTGATAAGAATTCTGTTTTATCTCTGGACCATTTATCGCCCCTCATAAGCTCAAGGCGATTGTTGCGCGCTAAATATCTCTCTATCTCATCTTGGCTTGTGTGGGATGTTCCAGCACCATATATGAGTCAGGTCTAGATTCATGTCAAGAAAGACGTCCTCAGTTTCTGTTTCTGGGCTCATAACAAGTAATAGTAAGGCATTCACAATGGAGCCTGAAGTTGAAGGTCATGTCAGCAGATCATAGTTATTCCCACAAGTGCCCTTCTCTCAATCCTACCTGAACCCTGTCCAATGGACATATCGTCAGGTAACATGACCTATACGCGCGGCAGCACGTTTGAAGATGATCCATGAGCTAGACGCAACGTCAAACACGGCTCGTTGCAACAACTCAGCAGTTAGCTACAGTCACATATCATTCTATCCGCAACCCGTGGCCAACGAAGCAAACGTTACACTCATCACTTGTGAACTTGATATGAATGCCACAACTGGACGTTTAAGGCATGAATAAGGCTGAAAGACCATGGGAAGTCATCAGTGCATAAACCCAAAGGTAGGTGGTTTCAGATATCGACGCCGCTCGAATCCATCTTCAGTTGAGTGTCCCTTGATGAGCACCTCCGAGGAGCTAAGCTGCTCAACCGCTTGTGGCTGCTGGTGGGACAAAGCTTAGCATTCATGCTGTCCAGGCAGCAGGCGTCGAGTCCCTTAGGCTCGCCTTCTTTTGCCAACTTGGTCTTCGAGGCGCAAGCACTGGACAACTCTGGACAACTCTGGACACTTGCGATGTCTCCTATCATATCGTTGACGTAACGATCATCCTCGATTCATGTTCATCCAGACTAAATCTCATCGGAACTGTCACCACTCAAGAAGAACCTCAGTTTCAACCCGACCTCACCCGGAAACAGACAAGCTTCGATCTATCTCATCACCAGCATGTCATTCCAAGTGCGTTTCAGGCAATCACTCGTCATCGCCCAACCGAGTCAGCTACCGTTTTCTGCTGCTCTCCTGTCGCAAATCCACACACTCCAAAAAAACGTCCGCTGTTAGTCAGGACAGAACCGGTATTCTGAAACCCAAGCGAGGAAGTTTCAATGACGAGAACAGCCATGGTTACCGGCTCTCTGGTCAACGAAGCGAAGGGGATCTTCGGAGGGAAGGTCTGTTTCTGGCTATGGCTGAAATGGTCCGGGATTGCCCCTGGCGAGTTGTTCTCGAAGAAAAAGTCGTTGATCCAGGGATGGGAAGTGGGAGGGAGATGGGCGTGTGTTGGCTGATGCATGGAATGGGTTGAAGGGCATGGGATTTTATGCACTTCTGCGGCGTCAAAGTCCCCAGAGTGTGGTAAAACGTGGTAATGACGGGGTATTTACTGCTGCCTCGTGAACCCTGGAAAAATGCGTATTCTCCAGTATCTCTCACATTGTTTTCTCCATCATCTCGATGGCTTGCTGTCTCAGCCAGCCAGCCTTCACACGTCCTCTAACCCGGGCACAATGATGGTCCTGGCAGTGGGATAAGGATGAGAGTCAGGTCTTTACAACGTGAACTGGAGATCAGAGCGCAAGAGTCATGCAAGACAAAGACCGTCCAGAGTCCGGGGCACGGCACAGACACGGATTTGTGTCTAGGACGAGCCTAGCTGAACCTAATACAGAAAGCCCGACGCGACGCACATGGTCAATATCCAGTAAAGGCTGAATGAGAGCTTGCCTGCTGGGTGAGCAAAGAGGAAAAGGTTGCCATGTGGGATGGTAGAAAAGGGCGTTGTTAACGAGAAACTGGAAATGAAATGACGGAACCGAGGGAGCGTTTCGGGGAAGATTGCCGGTGGCAGGGGGGGGTTTGTTGTTGTGGCGGAGACATGGGATTTGTGAAAGCTGGTAAATGAGCAGTGATGAAAAACAACGTAAAATGTTACTGAGATATTGGGGATGTACCGTTAATATCGGCCATTGTATAGAGTACTCCGTACTCCGTACTGTATGCACTGCCTTTCGTCTGAATTGAGACAATCGTAAAAATGGTGCGGAATGGATATGCAAGATTGAGTGCATTACCAAGACCCAATTCATTAGTTTAGCGTCTATGCAATCGCTCAAGATCTCCTGAACAAGTTAACTTGGACGCTGGAGAGTTTCTCGGGTCGCTGATACGGATATTGTCCGCTGACTGGAATGCTGAAGCCTCAAGGCGGCACTTTTCCACGTTAACTTAGCCATCACATTCGTGAGCCCTTCTCCCGAGCTTCCATTTCCAAAATTCAATCCCCCCTAATCTCGCTGCAGCCTTGGCTTCTTTGGACTGCGGTTGACTGGTTCCGCTACGTTTGGCCAGGAACGGAACCGACTGGGATCCCAAAGAGCAGTCGGAATACCCCCCCCGGTGGAGCACCAAATTTGGCTTGGGTCCGCGGGGGGAAGACGATCCGGCCCGATGATATCAAGGGCCAGAGCCATTCTTGGTATCAGGCTTCTGTTTTTTGTCTTGTTATTGCTGTGAGGAAAAGGCTTCTTTTGCCTGTCGGGTCGAAGCAGTGGATACTCATCGATTAGATCGACGATGATGCGAAACTTTGGGGAGAAGTTGTCAAGAGTGAGGAAGCCGTGAGATAGCAGTTGTGTTCATTATTCATGCTTAAACTTTAAATATAATTGTGCTGTGGAAAGTAATGTCACTAACAAACCATCATGCTCGTGAGGCGTGAATTGACGATGCACAACATTAAAAGACATGCTCGCACAGAGTCTTAATAGCCCACGCTATTATCATCAGGCGACCAATAGACATAGGAGTGCATTTCATGGGGGAGAGTCAGCAGAAGCTTGATGGAAAGAAGAGGCCGTTGTGAGCATGCAATTCCAATCCAGGGGAGGTCAGAAACCTTGGGACCTTGATCAGAGATGACAAAAATACTTGTGCAGGTCATCCCAATCTTTGGTGAGTCGTCTTGGGAGTAAGACATTTCTCATAAGGCTTTTTCTGTCACTTATGATCGAGGTGCAGTACAGAGTAGGTAACCCCTGACTTGTGCTCACTAGTCCCGGGTGGTTTACGGATACCAGTGTACATAAATTGTCTCTCCCTTGTCAAGCGTAAGACTACCTTGGCCCCGGTGTTCCTTTTGGGACCAAAGAGGGCAGGCCGACCGCAAGCTATTGGGAAACCGAATAATGAATACCCTGCCTGCCCTGCTGCGGTTGTCACTGGGCCGTGGTGCGTGGTCAATGCTCTGGTAGATCAGCGAACCGGACAATCTGCACAAAGATCCTGGCTTGCATCTCGAAAACGGGATCGACAAGAGCTAGTGGATCATTGAGAAGGTGTCGCTGGTACTCGAGTTTGCGCAGTGTGGGAATAGCGAGTACAGAGTGGGTGCATAAAGGATAGTGAGATAGGACGAAGGGAGAGATAGATGCTTGAGAGGAGAGGAGAGTCTAGAGATGTGTAGAAAACGTACCTAGTACCTGGATTTCTTGCAGGGATCGTGCACTGGGGAAGAACAAGGGTTCAAATGTGACAGTGTGATTGTGCCTGGGCGACTTGCATAGAAAATCGCAGAGCTTGACAGTAAGAGTTACTCCGTAGAGAGAGTGACTTTGGGCGGGTGGGATTGAGGCTGACTCGGAAATCTAGCAACTTTACGGAGTAGCACGCCCAGATAGGATGTTGTGAAAGGGACATAAATTGCTCAGTTGATCGAGTCATTACACTATCACCACTGAACTCTGATGTTGACTTGTTCTGCATCAGAGGATGTTTATATCACAATCACATTGCATATGTTGTTTCAAGGTTCAATAGTTCTCCGGGCCGTGGCTGTCTTTGATGCCACGTGCGGTTCCGTCCCTTGCCATGTGCTGTAAGATTGAAGTGGGGGACCGAAAGAAGATGAATATCCGTACAGAGTACAGAGTA